>LNAC01000505.1:597105-642952 GCA_002007465.1 Ailurus styani
CGGGGAGTTCTGGTGAGGCTCAGGGCTGCGGGGGGGTCTGCCCCGGGGGCTCGGGGGGCCGGAGCCAGGTGATCGTGTCGGCGGCATGGGGACCTGGGAGCTGCTTCTGTCGTCATCCTCCATTCCCTAGAGGACCCCGAATGAAACCCTTGTCCCCCTCCCAGGCTTGTCCCGCTCAACAGCGGGGTCTCAGAGCGGAGCAGCTTCACGGGGAAGCCGGTTCAGAGCCCGCGGGGGCAACGGGCCTTGCTCCCTCCCAGCGCTGGGGTCCTCCCCACACCTTCAGAAACAGGCCCTTGGGGAGCGGGGCTGGGCCTGGGGGTGCACGCCCCCCACCCCCAGCCCACGTCCACACGGCCCCCACCGGCTGCCCCTTGGGCCTTGGGCAGAAGGTCAAGGTGCATCCGCGGGCGGTCTCATAACCCGGATGCCGTGCCCCCTCCTCTGCCAGGATGTCTTTCAGTGACTTCCTGAGGCATTACTCCCGTCTGGAGATTTGCAACCTGACCCCCGACACCCTCACCAGCGAATCCTACAAGAAGTGGAAGCTCACCAAGATGGACGGGAACTGGAGACGGGGCTCCACGGCTGGAGGCTGCCGGAACTACCCGAGTACGGCCCCTCTGTCCCTGCCGCCACCCCCAGGGACCTCACCCACCGCCCCTGTCCCGGCCCCCCTGGCGCGAGCCCGGGCCCCTCCCCTTGTGCCGCACGCTGAGCCCACGAGACCCCACACGTTGGGCCCGAGGGACCGTCCCGAGGGGTTGATCATGCCACTCCTTCGGTCTCGGCACCAGTTCCCATGGCTCCACCTCGGAGACTAGGGACCCTGGCCCGCAGAGGGTTAGGGACCTGCTGGGGCCGTGAGCTCGCGGGGACTTGAGCCCCCGCAGTCTGGCGGTGGGGCTGGCCTGGAGGGCCTCTCCGTGGCGGCAGGTCTGGGTCACGTCCGGATCCCCCGCTGCGGACAAGGGACCCGAGGGCCCAGCAGCATCCTGGGCCGCAGAGCAGGTCGTCAGGCCAGTGGATGGGTCCCTCCTGCCCAAGCTTCTCATCCTTCACCTGAAGCATGCGGGCCCCCAGGGGGCAGTTCCAGAGGTGCCGGGAAGGCCCTCCGCCCACCCGCCAGGCCAGGGGTCGGCAAACTCAAGGGCCAGATGGCAAATACACGGGGCTCCGCGAGCCATCAGGTCTGTCACACCGCAGGCTCTACGGCTGTAACCCGAGGGCTGTTAAAGGAAGGGATACGGCCGTGTTCTGATAAAACTTTACTGACGGGAACAGGCAGAGCCGGGGAGCACAGGGCTAGGGTCGGCCGAGCCCTGCACTTGCCCCAGCAAAGAGCTTTATCCTGTTAGAGGGAAGGCAGGCAGCACGATTACCCCTGATGCGAATGAAGCTCAGGCCCTTCCTGTAAATCGGTTTTGGAAGTGGGGAGGGCAGACACCATGAGACAACGGGCCAGGCCTGGGGGGACAAGGGACACAGCAAAAGAGGCTGAAATTGTGCATAGGATGTTCCTGGCCTCGGGGTTCGCTGAGGGGTGCAGGGGTGCGTGTCCCCGCCTCCCAGCCAGCCCAGCGATCTGCCTAGGGAGGGAGGGGGCCGCTCAGCTCTAACGGCCTCGTCCAGCGTGATGACCACCAGCCCCGAGACCAGCCTGCGGGCAGGTGCGAGGGAAGGTCCCCACGACGTTCGGGCGACCGCTGCCGCGCCCCCTGCTGTCCCCCTCCCACATCCTTCCCCCCTGCCTGGGGCCGGGCTCCCGGGCCCGAGTGACAGAGCCCGGCCCCCTCTGGCCGCAGACACCTTCTGGATGAACCCGCAGTACCTGATCAAGCTGGAGGAGGAGGACGAGGACCAGGAGGACGGGGAGAGCGGCTGCACCTTCCTGGTGGGCCTCATCCAGAAGCACCGGAGGCGGCAGCGGAAGATGGGCGAGGACATGCACACCATCGGCTTTGGCATCTATGAGGTGTGGGCGGCACGGCGGTGGGGCCGCCTCCTCCCCTCCTTTCCGCGTCTCGGCCCCGGCACCCCAGGCGGGACCCCAGGCAGGGAACTGGGGTCAGCAGACGGACGGCGTAGTCAGGCCTCCCTGCAGCCGCCCCACAGGCCGAGTGACGCCCGTTCCCCTCTCTCCCTGCAGGTCCCAGAGGAGGTACGTCTGGCAGACATTGGCGCAGGGTCACCAATGGGCAGAAGGCTTAGACCGCCGGCTCGGGGGTCCTGTGAGGCCTGGGCAGGGGCTGGCGGCTGCGAAGGACGAGGCCCGTGCCCTCTGGGCCCTGGTGAGGCGGCTCGGGTCCCAGACCCTGCTGGTGGGAGCTCGGGGCCAGGCCTCCCGCACAGCCCTGCGGGGCCTGTGCAGTTTAGTTCTGGGCGGACAACGTGCGGTTCTAGGACCACAGGAGGCTCTTCACAGAGTCCCCCAGTTCTCCTAAAATGAGCCCGAGGGGAACGAGGCACCCCACAGACTGTGAGATGGCGTGGGAGCAACAGAGAGAGGTCTAGACCCAATTCTCAGTTCTGCCCTTGGCTACGGGTCCTCTCTGGACCTCGGTTTCCTCTTCAGTAAAACTGGTCAACCATCCACCTCGAGGGACCGTAGGGCCGAGGTGAAGGGCGTGAGAGCACACAGGCCCACAGCTGGCGTCAGCAGGTCCGTCAGCACCGCCACTGTTCCGGGGGCGGGGACACCCTGCGTGGCTGGGCAGTGCCGTCCGTGGCACCTTTCCAGGCACTGTTTGTGGGTTCTGGTCCCGCTGTGGTGAGCTGGGCTGCTGTCCCCGGGTGGGCCGTGTCCTCGCCTCCGTCTGTGTCACGCACCACGCATGTCCCTGAGTCCCCGTGAGGAAGGCCGAGGACGTCCGCGTGCAAATGGGGCATCTCTGCAGAGCTGGGCGCATGTGGGGCCCCTGCTGCACGTGCCTCCGCGTCCCCCCAGGCCATTTGTTCTCTGGACGTGGAGTGACCCAGAGGCTGTGCCCCCAACTCCCCTGTTTCCGTTTGTCCACCAGATGTACGGACAGACCAACATCCACCTCAGCAGGAACTTCTTCCTGACGCACCGAGCCAGGGAGCGGTCGGACACCTTCATCAACCTGCGCGAGGTGCTCAACCGCTTCAAGCTGCCCCCGGGCGAGTACGTCCTGGTGCCCTCCACCTTCGAGCCCAACAAGGACGGCGACTTCTGCGTGCGCGTCTTCTCCGAGAAGAAGGCCGACTACCAGTAGGTGGCCTGCCCGCCCGGCGTCCGGTCCCCGGCCCCCCGGCCCCCTGGCCCCCGAGCGCGGCGTCCTCCCGGTCTCGGTCTGCGCCTGCCTGCTGCCGGGGTGGCGGGCGAGGTGGGGGCGGGAAGGACTTGACCGCTGCCGCCCCGCGAATCTGCGGTTCCAGCACAGCGGGTGTGGTCGGGTTCACTGTCCCCACACGACGGCAGGCGCAGAGCCCCGGCTGCATGGGTGTCCCGGGGTGGGCCCCACCGGGCCCCGTCCAGCCGATGCCGCCATCGGGATGGCCTCACGTCACAGCAGCTGCCACCTCAACCACGTCTCTTCAGTTCAGGGCTTGATTGCAGGAGACATAATCCGCCTCGGGCAGCTTAACCGAAAGGGGATTTACTAAAAGACCACAGGGGCTTTGAGCGGACCGGAAGCCGGGGACACGGCAACGGCCTCGTGCTCCTGTCCAACACCCAGGGCCGTGGGTCAGACCGGCTCTGGCAGCCGCGGGCCTGCTGGCTCCTGCAAGACGAGGCATGGCAGACCGGACTCTCGCGGCCTGGCGTGGGGCCCGGGGCCCAAGAAGGACCCTCCGATGCTTAAGTCCTTCGACTGCGGAGAGGGACCAGCCCTGCAGGCAGCACTGGGCACGGATAAGCCAGCACGTCCCGAGCTTCCGAGGAAACCGCACCCCAGCCTCAGTGACACAGTTTCCTTCTGTCCCCAGGGTCGTCGATGACGAGATCGAGGCCAACCTCGACGAGGTACGTGCCGCCCCTGGATCCCCACCCCCGCTCTGCCGCCGCCGCTGACCCAGGGCCCAGAGCGACAACACAGGATTGCCCGGGTTTAGGAGGACTTCACGCCCACAGCTCCAGACCAGGCTCTGCTTCCCGCACCCACGCTGACCACCGCGTGGCCCTCGCCCCTACTGCACAGGACTCAGGGTTCCCATGACTCCCCTTCCTGGCCTTTCCTTAATCGTAAAATGAAAACTGGGACACGGTTCCTGCAGCCCCGAGGGCTCTATGAGGTGCTGCCGACATAGTGGCGACTCGGGGGGCTCGGGGTCTCTGAGACCCACGCACACGAAATCCAGAGTCGAGGAAGGACACCACCCACAGGACGGGAGGCTCTGCCACTGTCCCTTGCCCCCTAACCCTCGGCTCCTCAGTGGCTGAAGCACGTGTTTGTCCTGGATCCACAGGGAGAGACCAAACATTCCCAGAGGGCCGCCGTCCCAGGCCTTCTAGAACATTCCAGCTAGGCTCTGCTTCTGAATCCCCACTAGTGTAGATCAGAGGGCCGTTCTGGCTGCAGGTCAGAGAAGACAGTGTGAGGAGCCCACTAATCCCTCCCGTAGTTTCCATCCCTCTCGTGTCTTCACTAGAAAAAACTGTCCCTTCATTCTTCGCTGTCCCTTGTCTCAAGTCCGTAACTTGGCTCAGGCCCGCGGAGGGCGGGGCAGACGGGGGAGGCCCCCTCCGGGCTCTGACCCGCTCCCACCCCCGTGCCGCCCCTTCAGATAGACGCCAGCGAGGACGACATCGACGACGGGTTCAGGAGGCTGTTTGCCCAGCTGGCAGGCGAGGTGGGTGTCCGCGCAGGCTCTAGCACGCGCTCCGAGTGCTGCAGAGGGAGGGACAGTCTCATCCTCGAGGAGACACCGGTTCACAGGGGCAGAGCAAACCAGAGAAGCGGGAATCGCGGGTGGAACTCGGGCTCCTGCCCACGTCCTGCCCACGCGGCGGGGCTGCCGGCTCGCGGTCGGCTGTGGCCCCATGTTCCTCTCGCCGTGGGGTTCCGGCTCGTTTCTCTCCCACTCCGGCTGGGGCGTGGGGCTCAGACCTTATCCTTGATTTTCACAAAGACAGCCGGGGAGGACACAAGGGTTTCCCATCTCTACTGTGTTAACTGCCCGAGCCGCGTGGCCTCGGGCTGCCGTCAGCTGCTCCCACGGGTCCAGAACCTGGCCCCCTCCCTCGTGCGCGGGAAGCCGGCCCACCCCATCAGAGCGCAGCAGGAGCCCCCCTCCATCCCGGTCTCTAAGGGACAGAGACTTACTCCCCAGCTGGTCCAGTCGTACGCGGCCCCCGCCCCCAGCCCCAGGAGGCAGAAGGCAGAAGGGACCGCGGCCAGTCCCCCATTACGCAGTACGTGTGCGCACAGAGGCACCTGCACCCCCCGAGGAGTCCTGGCCACAGAATCCTGGTCCTAACCAGCTTTACAAGAGGCCAGATCTGAGTTCCAAAGGGGAGGGAGGTGTGCTGGACGGAGGAAGGCGCGTGGGGCCACACGTGTGCGTGGAGTGGAGGGCTCACCCCTGCCGCCCTCCAGAGCTCAGGACTGGCGCCCGTGTACCCGTGCGGCCTGGCGGCATTAGAAACACGCGTGGCCAACCCCGCCCAGACCCACCTAGTGCACCTGACCCCGGGGGGGCCTCCACGGCCCTGCGCCCCCGTGTAACCGCGCTCTGCTTCGTGTCCACAGGACGCAGAGATTTCCGCCTTTGAGCTGCAGACCATCCTGAGGAGAGTGTTGGCCAGGCGTAAGTGCCCTCCTGGCAGGTCCCTGCGCCGCCCCGCGGCTCCCTGCGCCCTTCCAGCGCCCCCCCCCCGCAACACCTGTGCCTGCCTGCCACACTGGGCAGAGGCGGCTGTGCGCGCCCCAAGAACAAAGGGTCCAGGTGGAGGTCAGAAGTCACACCACACTTCCCACCACCAGCGGGCTGTTGCTCTAAGCTGGGCGCGTGACCCCCGCGGGCTCTTTCCTCGCCCGTGAAGTGGGCGGATCGCTTCCTAACTTCCAGGAGGGGCGCCTGGTAAGGAGGCTGAGTCAGCCCCGACTGCGGGCCGGAAAGTCCCCAAGCCCTGGCCCCAGGCGGTATGTCATGGGCCCGCCGATGGAGCCCACCTCTCCCTGCGTGGCCGGGGTGCAAGGACAGCGACCGTCTTAGACTCAAACCACAGGAACAGTTCATGAAGCATCTCCCCAGCGTGCGGCCCGGGAGCCTCCTCTGACCTTCTGCTCGAGCCCGTGAGCCAGGCCGGCGACTGCAAGGCTGCGGAGGCGGCTGCCGGGTCTCCTGGAACAAAGGGCGAAGCAGGGGAGGGACCTGGGGCAGAGCCGCAGCACCTCCCACACACCTGGAGGCTCGTTCACCCCAATGTGGTCCAGCCCCAGGGGCCATGTGTCCTCCCCGTGGACTCATCCCAAGCACCGCGGCCGCCCCGGAGCCCCTGCAAGCCCGACGTGGCCGTGCCGTGGGCCACAGCCCCGGGGACCCCCAGAAGCCGGCCTCACCCCGGCCGGGAGCAGCCTCAAGAAGCGCTGGGGCCGCCTGGGTCGCCCACCCCAGAGCCTGTGGGCAGCGCGCCCGGCCCAGGAGCCGCGCGCAAGCCGGGCGAGCACAGAAGCTGGTGTTTGGCCGGGAGGCTGCCCGGCACGGGTGCAGTCACAGCGCTGCCGAGGCGTGCGGCCGTGCAAGCACCTTGTTCCCGCACACGTGGAGGCTGGGCGGGCGGGGAGGAGCCACGGACTCGGCCTCCCCGGCGGCCCACTGACCCCAGCCTCCGTCCGGGCCCGGAGGGGTCTGTGCCCACAACAGCAGCTCGGACACAGGCTGCGTTGCAACAGTTGGGGTCCGTGACAAGGGTCTCCTGCCGCCCGCCAGCCACCGCTGTGCCCCGCTCTCCTAGCAGAGCTCAGTGGCTCTGGAGACTGCCTGGTCCTCGGGCTTCTCGGTCTGAGCGGACACAGGCTGACGTGGCAGATACACACTCCGCTCTGTCCCCTCTGACCCCGCGAGCCCCCTGTGCCCCTGGAAGTGGGCACGGACAGGCATTTCTGCCCTGGGGGGGCTCCTCGGGCAGCACAGCCCCCGAGATTTTCCCATCATCTTTATCTTTCAGGCCAGGACATCAAGTCCGACGGCTTCAGCATCGAGACCTGCAAAATCATGGTGGACATGCTGGACGTATCCTTCTGTGCTGCAGAGCATAGTCCGGGCATCGAGCCCCCGCCTGTCCTGCCCCCAGGGAGCCCCAGGAGCCCAGCCCCTGCTCAGGTGGTGGGAGATGGCCCCTGGGCTGGGCCCGAGCAGCCACGGCTGGTCTCCTGAGGGGCCCTGGAGAACCTCCAACCGTCCGGGTTCTGGCGTGAATCTGTTTTTCTCTGGTCGTGGGTTTTTTCTCGATTTGCAGGCACGGGGAGGCCCGCTGTGGGCATCTCCTTCCCCGGGACACCACCCCCCCCCCGCCCCGCAGCATTCTGAGCAGGGATTGGGCTGAGCGGCCGGAAGTTCGCTCTCGCAGGCTCCCAGCACCTCCTGTCCCACTGCCCCCAAGGAGGCCCTAGAAATAGTCCCAGAATCAGCAAGGCACCCCTGCGTGTCACCCGACAGCTCCTTCTCACCAGGCTTGGGGCCCCCCGCCAGGCCGTCCGTAGATGCAGCTCTGGTCCCCGAGTGCTGCGCCAGGCGCTTCAGCTGGCGCTCCCCCTAACTACGCGGTGGGTGCCACGCCATCCGGTAACCGGGCGCCCGCACGGACGCCCTGCAGGGGCCTGCCTTAACGGCGTGCAGTCAGATGGCAGCGGGAAGCTGGGGCTGAAGGAATTCTACATTCTCTGGACGAAGATCCAAAAGTACCAGGTGCGCACCTGGGGTGGGAGGCGGGGTGCCCGCTCTGTCGGGGACGTGGGGGCGGAAGGTGGGGTGCGGGTCTGCGTCGGGGACGTGGGTGGGGTGCACCCCGCCATGCTGGAGACGTTGGGGCAGAAGGCCCGCAGCTGTGTTTGGCCGTGAGGGGGGTACACCCCTTCGTGGGGCGGAGGGACATCCCCAGGGGTGGGGAGTCGACCCCCAGAGGCAGCACCAATAGCCAAGACAAGTCCCTGCCATGGACCTGGTCTGCTCCCCACCCTCCCCTGTTAGTGGCCAGCAACGGGGTCACCTTCCAGCTGCCCTGAAAGTGTCCTCAAGGGACTGTGTAGCCTTTTGTCCCTTGGACTTTGACAGCTCAGGCAGAAAGGTGAGCTCACAACGCGGGCCCATGGTGGCTAGCTAGTGCGGCAACACGCGCCTGTACCAGCCTGGTGGCGGAGAGAGGCGGACAGTGTTAGCTATTTAAGGCAGAAACGGGGCTGACTTTCCAAGGCCAGAGGAGAGGCAGAGCTGGAAAGCTTCATGCCCCCACGGCACGCAGCACGCGCTCACTCACTGCCTGCTGGCTTCACATCATGGTCCTTGTAACTGCTTTCCTCCTTCTAGAAAATTTACCGAGAAATCGACGTGGACCGGTCCGGCACCATGAACTCCTACGAGATGCGCAAAGCCTTAGAGGAAGCCGGTAAGGACTGTCTGTTTTGTGTGTAGAACATGTGAGCACGTACTCTGCGCTGAGTGAGCCGGGTGCTGGCTCATCCTTTCCATCGCCCGCCTTTTAAAAGCTAACTGGTAAAATAAGACCCCACCGTGCCCTCTTGAGCCCAGGTTTCCTTCCGAGGGCCTGGCGGGTGGAGTGGGCAGAGCCAGTTTTCAGGGCACTGGGCCCCCCTCGGGTAAGTCGCTCGCACCCAACATGGGCTTCTCCACTCTGCTGGTTGGGATGTAATCCTGGCGCAGACCCGAACAACCGTGTTTCTCTCCCAAATGGTCCAAGTGCAAGGCGGTGCCCCCCTTTCCCTCCAGACCGCTCTGGCTTGCCGCCACGACGTCCTGGCCCGCGGATGGTGGAAGGAAAGAGGCTCCTTGCCTTTCAGGGCACACGTGCCCTCGGCGGGCTGCCACACGGGCGGGAAACGGGGGCTCGCTGTCACGCAGCCGTGGCCCATTAGAAATTTTGCTGCTGTGGAAAGGGCAGGAAGTCATGCTAGTTTGCGATGAACGGTTTCTGTCCCGTGCACCGAGCAAGCGTCTGGTCTCCAAAGTGATCCTGAGCTAAGCGGACAGGAGATGAGGCACAGGCAGGCTCGTGTCGGCCGGCGAGGAGGCAGGCAGGGCCGGGAGAGCAGACTGCCGTCGGGAGCAAAGGCAGGAGGCACCAAATCTGCACAGCACGATAGTCCCCCAGGAGAGCACCACGGAAGGAAAGCAGTTGTTGCGATCTGAAGGGTCACGTCCACGCGTGGGGAGCAGGTGCAGGCACAGGTGCGGGCACAGGTGCGGGCGCCGTCGGAAGCTCTCACCAAGGCTGTTCGCTGCTCCGTCCCACCGCAGGCTTCAAGCTGCCCTGTCAGCTCCACCAAGTCATCGTGGCTCGCTTCGCAGATGATGAGCTCATCATCGACTTCGACAATTTTGTCCGGTGTCTCGTTCGACTGGAAACGCTGTTCAGTAAGTGGCCGTTCAGGGAAAGGTCCTTCTCAGTCCTGGGGGGTGAAGGCAGCTCGCCTGAACCAGGACGTGTCCGCAGTTGGTGATGAAGATCCTTGTCCGCCGCGGGGACGGAGGGCAGGAAGGATGGCTGGGGACGAACAGGGAGGAAGACCGTGTGGTCTCTGTTCCGCCTCATGGGGATGGCCGTTCTTCCTCCGCAGGGGTTTTTCAGCAGCTGGACCCCGAGAACACCGGGACCATACAGCTGGACCTCATCTCTGTAAGTCCACAGCTCACGTGCCCTTCCCTTTGGGACGGAGAGCCGGGACCTGTGGCTTAGCGGCTGCTTACCTAGCTCCCCTTACAGATCTCTAGGGCTGCGGGAGACCGTCAGGTCCCACCACACAGTCGTTGGCAGCCCTGTCCAGGCCCCGCTGACCCTCCTGTCCCCTCGTCCCACCACCTTTGCCTCGAGCAGGCAGTGGAAAAGGGGGCTGCAGGATCCCTTGCAGGAAAACGCACCACTCACTCGCACGCATAGGAGACGGTGCTCATATAACAAAACCCTTCGAAGGAAATTCAAGCAGGTTTGGGAAGACCTGTCATTCTTAGAGCAGATCCACTTAAAATACTTCCTTCCCCTTTAAAAAACTCCCAGTAGTGACTAAGCTTGGGGGATGTGTCTGGAGCCCCCGCGATGCCCAACCAGGAGATGATCCTCAAGCCAAATGGAGGGGGGACACCAGTTCCCTGGAAAGTGAAGTGCGAGGTGTTCTCTGACCGTCCCCATGCCAGAACATTCTCTCACCCCCAGGGGGAAGGGTACGCCTATGCTCCCGGGCCATACATTTCCTCTGCTCTCGGGGGAACAGAGCTTGGGGCAGCCCAGGGCTGGGCAGGGGGCTGGCGCCACCCAGGAATGATCGGGTCCCACATACCAGCAAGGAGCGAAGTCACAAGCGGACAGGTGTCAGGTCCCGGCCACTCCTTGCACTTTAAACTCTGGAGGAACCCTGTAGCTCAGTACCATCTACCTGCTCTGAGGCGCTACAAAGGCCTTCAGCCAACTGGAAATCCATTTGAGCCAGTTACAAAGAACACTAAGCTGCTTTTCCAACCGTCCGTCCCGGGGAAATACACCGCCTGGAGTTTGTAGCCCACGGCGGAAGCTCTGGTGTTTGCTAGGATGAGCTGCTGCGCCGTGGGGAGCCTGCCAGAAGCTCCCGGGGTCCAGACCCGTCCCAGACCAACTCGATCAGAATCGGACCCAGAGTGCCCACAGCAGAGACCAAGGGCCAAAGCCACTGGTTTCGGGGAGAGCCGCAGGCCAGGGGCACATGAACCTGACATCGCGTGGCCTGCGTTCCAGGTGGTGGCCCCGTGGGCCGTGGCATCGAGAAGCCACGAGCCTGTGCGCGGAGGCACCCACCCTGGCTTGGCTTTGCGGGCCGCAGTCGGGTCTCTCAGAATAGCCTTTCCTTGTGGCCCCGGGTCTCTGAGCTGACAGCTGTTTCCTTCCTCACAGTGGCTCTGCTTTTCCGTGCTCTGAAGTCCTAACCGACCCGCCTGAACACAATCAGCTGAGCACCAGGCCTCCGCAGAGAAACTTTTTATCTGGACCTTGTAGTTACGGGAACATTTACTTAAAACGGATGATCATAGCTGAAAATAAAGATGCTTTTTGAGATAGAGCATTCAGATTTCAAAGTCAGAGATTTGCATATCATGATATTAAACGCCAGTGAGTCACTTAACCCTCAGTAAGCTCAAAGAAACCCTCAAATCTGCCAGCCGGTTTACTTTTTGCACACTTCTCCTGTCTGTAGCGATAGCCAGGGAGAGAGCGCAGGGAGGTATTTTAACAGCTGACCACGCGTGGAGTCTGTCTCCAAGGACAGAAGGCCCCTGCTGGAAATATTTAAAACAACTTCAGGTCTAAAAATGTAGCCGTGACATGGACCCAACAGCAGTCCATGCCCCCGGAGTAAAAGGGAAACCAGGAGGCCTCGCGGAGCGACCGAGAAGGCACCCCTGTGTCACGTGGGTCACTCCAGAGACCAGCCTTATGTCAACTCAACCGGTGACCTGTGTGTCTTAGCCCAAACCCTGAGCAGTCTGGTCTCAGACGGGGGGTGTCCTGGGTGCTGAAGGGGGTCAGCTCTGGCTCAACTACCTGAAGCGCACACCAGCGCGGGGGCCGGGGGGCCGGTCACAGTCAAGGACAGAACCAGCGGTTCGCCACGCGGACGTCACCCCGCCCTGCTTGTGCGTGGAGCCAGGAGGGACGTGGCCTGGGAGCCGGGCCCCCACTGCACCCTGGGACAGCGCTAGCAGCTTCATGCAAGTACCGCCTTGTTGCCTTACCTTCTTCCACACGTGCTGGTAATAAAGAGCGGCCCAGACCGTCCTGCGCGGTGCTGTCCTTCCTGGAGGGCCCGCCGGGGATCTGTGCCCACCCTGGTCACGGCCGGCCACGTCTGAACTCCCCTTGCGACAGCAACAGGCAGCTGAACTCCCCTTCCCTGTGCACCTTACGATGCGGAAGCTCCTAAGGGGTCTCCAAGTAGGTGCGACTCTGACCTGCTTCTGGCCTCCCCCAAGGAGGCCCAGGCAGGCCTTCGGGCGTGGGGACAAGACGGGGGCCGGCAGGACAGGCACAGAAGCCCCGGGGGGGATGCCTGAGGAGCGGGATGCAACGGGACAGGGAGGGGCATCTCCCAGACTTGCCCGGGAGGCGCCCAGGCCCTACGTGTGGGCCGAGGGGAGGCAGGGAGGGGTGGCGAGTGCCCTCCACTCGGCAGCACAGGCAGGGGTGCAGGATGGGGGCCTTCGAAGCCAGGCACGCGGGGAGGGGAGAGGCCCGGCAGACCTGTCCGCGCGGCGGGCTCTGGCCCTCTGCACTGCCGGGCTGCCCCGGCTCAGCCGCTCGCTTGGCACCGCCCGGTCCCAGCACACGGGGACGGTCTGTGTGCGTGGACGAAGAGGGGAGAACTACCAAGTTCTGGGCTTCTCCCACACAGTGCGGCCCTCGCCAGCGCCTACTTCACAGGGAGAAGTTAGCCAGGGCGTCAACGCCCTCCACCTTCTGACCCCGCCGGAAGCAGCCCCAGCCCCCGGACCCCAAGTCTCTGTGCTGCGCACGCAGCATCCCCGAATCCCTGAGCAGGGGCGCCTTCTTCCCATGCGGACCACACCCTCCTCCCAGCCAAGCCCGCGGCCCCTCCCCCTCCGCTCCCCTCCTCTCCTGTCTCTCCCCTTCCTTCCCCTCTCCCTCCCTACACCCTTCCCTTCTTTTCTCCTCCTCTCCCCAGCCCCCTCCTCTCTCCTCTCCCTTCTCTCCCCCACTCTCTGCTCCTCCCTCCTCCCCTCCCACAGCCACCTGGGCCCTGCTACTCAGAACCGCTGCTTCCTGCGACCACCACCTACCTCCCAGTGCTCAGACCTATGAAGGAGAACCAGCAGCATCTTCCCAATTTTCTGTGCCTTTGACACAGCGACCTCTGCTCTCTGCCCTGTCCTCCCCATGTCCCCTCATCCCTACTAGAAGGCCCTCTTCAGCAGGGCCCACCCTCCAACTGCCCTACTCCCCCCGCTCCTCAAAAATCTAAAAACTGCCACCACGAAGATGCCTCATGGATGTCACTCTAGGAACTGGGGACCAGCACGCACCCAGCTCAGACCTGGGTCCCTCACGTGACAGGGTATCACGCAGCCATCGGAAATCATGCTCTTGAGCAATGTCACCTGCACCAAGACCACGGCCACTGAAGCTGCACACTCTCAAGCCCTGCACAGAAACCCGGAGCCGGGACGCGACGGGATGCGCTGACCGGGTGCACTGACCGCACATGCTGACCGGAAATGTGGTGACCGCACATGCTGACCGGATATCCCGACTAGACACGGTGACCAGAAACCCTGACTGGATGTGGTGACTGCACATGCTGACCAGACATGGAGACCGGAAACCTTGACTGGAAACCCTGATCGGACACGCTGACAGACATGGTGACCGGAAACGCTGACCAGCGGTCCCGCTAGCGCCCCCAGCTAACCGCCCCCCCACCTCACCAGCACGTGACCCCGGCTCCGGGACCCTTCCCTGTACTTGCGGATATTTCTATGAGGACCTCTGATAGAAGGATGCTCTGATGATAAGGGAAAAACAAAGGGAGAATGAAAGCAAAGTTTCTTTGTTTAGGACGAATGAAACAGATGATCACGTTCCCCTCATTTTCACGGCTTCCCTTCCCGTATACCTGAGTGATTACGATTTCCCGGCACCTCTGCGTACAGAACCTGGCGTGGGTCCCTCCGCGTGGCAAGGTGTGCAGAGGTGATGCTGAATGCTGCGTCCCAGGCAAGGCCGCGCGGACGGTTAGGACGCGCCGGACCAGGCCCAGAGGCCCCGTCGTACTTGCTGCCTATCGCTTAGTAGCTCAAACCCCCCTCCTCCGGGGGGCTAACCCAGCTGGCTCAGTCGAAGGAGCGTGTGACTCTTGATCTTCTTGATCTCGGGGAGGTGAGTTCAAGTCCCACGCTGGGAATAGAGATTACTTAAGAATAAAACCTTAAAGTAAAACACAACACCATTGCCTCATGGTCCTGTAGCAGGAGTTCCAGCCTGCCCCATGGGACTGGCCGGTCCCGGAGACCCCAGGAGGGGTCATCCCCAGCTGTACACAGCAGCCTTCCGCCTTCCCTGGCACGTGACCCCTTCCTCCTCGTGGCTGGCAGTGGTGGGCTGAGCCCCTCACACCTCACACCCCTCCTCCACCCACCCGGCCCCAGGGTGAACTCCCTGCCCCAGGTCAGCTGATTGGCAAAGTCCCTCACAGAAGCACCTAGATCAGCGTCTGGCCGGGTAACCAGGACTACCAGTCTGCTCCGCTCCAGAACAAAACCGCATGACCTAGGGGCTCACACAACGCACACCTACCTCTCAGTTCTGCTTTCCCTCGCCTTTCTTGCTGGAATTTAGGTGCTCATAAAAACATACAACCAAAAGTCAGCACTTGTTTTCTCATTTGTGGTTTCTATTAACTGAAAATAGTTCCACGGAACAGAATGGGTTTCAAAGCCATTCACCAACTCAGTAACATGTTAAAAACCAACGTAGAGACCTGTCTCTGTACGTTTTCTTCCCGCGAACGAGTGGAGACGACATAGATGAGGACAGGACCATCTCCAAGAGGCTGAGGGACGGTGAGACCCTCCGGCCCCGTGGTTCTCTATCAAAAGCCACCAAAGAACCCACCAACTGCAAAACCAAGTTCTCCGTAAGCAAAAAAACCCACTTCTTCCATGGAATCACACGGCTGGTCAAGAAATACTATTTTCCCACTGGGTGAGCCACCCAACAGCTTGTGAACTTTAAACAAGGCTTTTAATGACACAAAAAACTAAGGCCAGTAAACAGCTTTAGAGTCAAAAATTTAATTTTATTATAATTGTTTTTAAAGTGAGCTATGATCTTGACAAATATCATGGGTAAGTCTATACAGCCAAGTCTCCAATTTCCAAGATACAAAAGACAATAAATACAGATTCAAATTCATCCTAAAAACAAGGTTCTAAAGCTAATTAGCTGTGGTACAGCTAAACATACGTATAGCTCTGAAGAACTCCTATCACAAAGGGATTGCCGACAACCGCCCAACAGTTCTGCACCAACGACGTCCGCGCCGGGCAACCGAGTCCCCTGGGGGCCTGCGGGGGGACAGGCAGAGGTGCTGCCTCGATGGCACTGGTCCTTCCGGGCGGGGGCGGGGAGGTGTGGGCGAACACCAACCAGGCGGGACAGGAAGCCGACTTCCCAGGAGCCCAACCAACGGCCCTATTTCTCCAGAAAATCAGGACGGTCGCCGTTCTTCCTGAGTGCTCCGTGAACACCGTTTCCCCACAGTGTGGTCAGCTTACTTCTAACTCCAGTCCGTCACACTGAACGTCCCCCGCGGAAAGCAAATTCTCCCATCCTTCATTTTCTTCCAGAGGACGTTCTACATTGCTCTCAAGTTATGTTATCTTTAAAGTCAGTCTTGTGAAATTTTTGCCAAAAACAATCACATTACTTCTTAGTGATAACAAAGATTAATTCTTCGGAAACTAAAAGTCTGACGTTTCAGGCCAAGCTCCTCTGTCGTGGTTTAATTCTCGGGTAGAGCTGCAAGAGAACGGAGACACGCTTTACACGCTGTAGAGACAGGCACGCAGGAGCGTGACGGAGGTGGGCAGGGCTGGCGTCACAGCAGAGAGACTAAGGGAAGAACGCTTTCTGCCACGAGAGGCACCAGAGCTGCCCGAAGACACAAAGATTCACATTCAGCAACTCTTGTGCGAAGGTCACGGGTTCCCCACCAGGGACAACACCGTGGCGAACGGACATGAAAAGGCACAGGCCCCCGGGCTCGGCCGGTGACGGCTGGAGGTGGTCTGCAGGGCGCCGTGTGTGAGGGGGCAGGAGAGACTGGGGTCTTTCAACTTCACTCACAACAGCCCAGCAAACACTCTCGTGGGACCCGAGACTCAGCCACGAAATGCCACAGACGGAAAGGCTACGGATTTAAGGGAGGGTAAGTGGAGTTTTTTGTTGGTGGGTCTTTGTGGCTTTGTGTTTTCCACAGCAAGAGCTGGCGAGGAGCCTGGGAAGGTCGGAGGATCTGCAGTCTGCCCGACAAGAGCAAGTCCAACTGGCAATCCAACCGGCCAAGTACACAAAGCTCCCCTCCCCTCCTCCCGGCCAGACAAAAGGAACAAGTTCCCTGTAAGAAAGGAGAGTTGGACTTCCAGCCAAGACTCAAAAACCAACTGGTGGATCAACACTATACAAAAGATTGTTCTCCTGAGAAAAGATCACTTGTCAATACAATTTTCCAGACTCCCATCTGAGCCCGATTAAAAACTCCACATTTACACAATTTCCATGTTTTCAGCCTCCAAGGAAACCAAAAAAAGTTACTTAGAGGCCACTTCTACCCCAAAGAGATTTCCAAAAGGCTACAGATACTTCGATGTCAGACTAACATGAAAATCCTGGGTCTGTCCTGCGGACGTAGAGCCTCCTAAGGGCCTCCGCCCCGGGCCGAGTGAGGCTCCCGGGTCCTGAGTCGCGGGACCGCTCTGTGAGGAGTGAGATGAAAGACTCAGACCCGCAGGCAGCTCGCAGAGGTTGCCGGGTAAGAAACGGTAACAAGGGCGCCGGTGTTCAGGGGGATGTGGCCGCAGCCAGGCTGCTTCTCGGGGGCAGGGAAGCTTCAGGGGCTCCGTGGCTCAGGGTTCCTTAGCTCTCGTCTGTTTTTTGTTTGTTTGTTTGACAGAGAGAGAGATCACAAGTAGGCAGAGAGGCAGGCAGAGAGAGAGAGAGGAGGAAGCAGGCTCCCTGCTGAGCAGAGAGCCCGATGCGGGACTCGATCCCAGGACCCTAAGATCATGACCTGAGCCGAAGGCAGAGGTTTTAACCCACTGAGCCACCCAGGCGCCCAGCTCTCATCTATTCTTCGTAATTTTCATTATGGTCACACCAGCGGATCCATGAAGAGTGGGCCGGGGGGCAGGAGACACACGAGACCCGGCGAGGAGGGTCAGGAGGAGACGCCAGGTCCCCAAACTGAGGTCACACTGCCGCCACACATTCACACACAGAACCGGTGTTCGCGGCCTCGACACCAGAGCAACCCCGATACAAGGATGAAAACGTCCCCCCGCTGTCCGTCAGACACCCCAGCAGTCTCGGGAGGCAGTGTCATCCGGGCCTGCGCACTGCGCCCCGGTGCACAGCAGTGAGCGTGCAGGGGTGGAGCAGGGGTGAAGGTGGGAGCCGTGGGGCTCACCCCTCGCCCAGGCTCTTCCGGCTTAGACTCTCCTCTCAGCCCCTCCGTCACCCCTCCCACTCTGCCAGCTCCGGCCCAGACACACAGGACGTTACTCCCACTCCCTGCCCTCAGCCTACCCTCCTCGCCTCCTCCCTGCAAATGCTCCCCAGAGCCCCCTGGTGAGGGCAGCCGCGCCTCTGTCTGGACACAGCAGGGCAGCCGGCTTGCAGGCCCTCACACGACTGTACGGTTTTTCCCCGGCTTCTACGAAGCGAAACACCGAACAGGAGAGAACTCTCTGTCCCCGGGCTCCACGGACGCTGGCGTGAGCAGACGCCGCATCTTTGGCCAACGTCACCCACGTACTTCATGCTGCTGGGAAGCAGCAGGACCCCCAACCTCGGGGGCTAGCAGGCATGGATGTGGGACCCCCTACGTGTAAGTCTCACTCGGTCCGAACTCTAAAATTCCATCCGGCACAAGCAAAGGGCGGTCAGCCGCACAGAGCCCCCGACAGCGCAGCCCCTGCACGCCCGAGACCCCGCACACCCAGGACCCCGACACAGCCCCAGCCCCTGGATATACCCGGGCCTCTGCACACCCGGGACTCCCGCACAGCCCAGGACCCCCGCACAGCCCGGGCCTGCACAGCAGCCCGTCCGCGGGGCTGGCTTACCCCCAGCAGGTTGCGTGGAACGTAGCCCTCCCTGTCGTGCAGACGCGCCCACCACCACTCCGTCTCCTCCTCGTCCTCCCGGCGGATGACGGTCATGCAGTCCCCGTCTCGCAGGGGCAGCTCGTCGCCGTTCTGAGGCTCATAATCCCAGAGCGCGTAAAGGACTCCTTTGTTCATGATGCCCATTTTCTCCTGAACTCCTGAAATGACAGGCAGAAACCGCACAGGCCACGTGACTCAGACTGTCCACGCTGCAAAGCCTCGGCTCCACGAAGCCACGTGAGGAGAGCCGGGCAGGCGCTGGATGCTGAAACACCGCACAAAGCGCCCCGTGAACAAAGCCCAGGGCCGGGGGCGGGGGTCCCACCAGACACGTTAGCCTCTGCGATCTTCACTGAGGCAGCTCGGAAACCAGTCTTACTCCAAGGACGACAGGCCTGCAAGCCCAGGAATAAAAGTAAGCTGCTGGAGTCCAGGCTGCGAGAGGAGCGAGCTCTCTGCCGGTCAAACCCCAGCCGCCACTGAGCATAGGCACGAGGAGCCCGGGAGAAACTGCCGGACGCTTGACCCGGAAGCTGGCGCAGCCACGACCACAGGGCGCTATGACAGCTGTCTCCCGAGCAGCCCCTGCCCACTTCCAAGTGCAGAACAGGACAGGGGGAACACTGTAAGATATATTAGAACGCAGAAACGTTTCAGACGCGAAACGTCTACACAGAGTCAAGTCTAACGTCACGAGCACCCGAATCCCAGAAGATCCGGGAACCCACAAACGTCCACTTTCACTGTCGTAATAGACTTGCACATTCAGCCCTATTTTGTACTCCTCCACTCTCCTGTCGTGGGCAGAGGACAGGCACGGGGCGGGAGCGGCGCAGGCACAGGGCGGGCACAGAGAGAGGACAGGGCGGGCACGGGGCGGGAGCGGGGCGGGCACAGAGAGAGGACAGGGCGGGCACGGGGCGGGAGCGGGGCGGGCACAGAGAGAGGACAGGGCGGGCACAGGGCGGGCACGGGGCGGGAACGGGGCGGGCACAGGGTGGGCACGGGGGTGAGAACAGGGCACTGTAGGCGAGCAAGACAAGTCAGGTCAGGAGGCCCAAGCACTCCAGAGCTGGTTACTGTTTTCACCTTTACAGGTTTACGGAAGGCAGGAAAGTGCCTGCTTTGCCCTCGAATAGTCTGACTTTCAGCTTCCGTGGACACTGGACTGAATCACGAACTCACTATTTGTCTATCACTCGCGACGACAGAGCACCGAGTGCCTCGCTGTGGCTCTGGGCAAAACTGGCACGGGACACAGAGCTGCTCTCTGCAGCAAAGGCTCTGCGGACTGAGGGTCAGGCTCCCACTAATGGGGACGCTTCCGTTTCCGACTTTCGCGTTTCAGTGAGACAGGACCGTGAGGTTCTCAAGGGCGATGCCCTGAGCGAACCCGGCCTCCACTGGAGTGGGAGCAGGGACGGGGCAGGACAGAAATCCGAGGCACTGAGCTTTGCTCAAACGACAGCTCTCCAGAGTGTCAGTGAGATTATTCTGGGCAAACGTGAACAAGTGTAAAATACTAATTAAAAGATATTTGGTCAGAATTAGAAAATCATATTCTAATAAAAAAATAACCACCTCCATCTCCTATCCAAGAAATCAAGAATGGGAGAAAACTTCTTACACTGCTATTCGCCGCACTAAGAGGGGGATGTGGCAGGAAAGGCACTAGGCGTGCGTCCCTGGGACCCGCAGGCGCACCTCCGCGTGGACCATTTGTGGCTGCAAGTGAACACGCTCCCCAATGCTCTGAGGCAGAGTGGAGGAGAGATGTGGAGACGCAGCCATAAGCGGGACAGACAGCAGGAAGCAGGGCCACCACTCAGAGGAGACTCCAGAAGGACCGTGAACGGAAAGGGAGCCGGAGAAGCGAGGCGTGCTTCGTTCACAGAAAGGGCAGACCCAGGGACAACCCGACAGCAGAGTTACAGGAGTCATTCATGGGTGACAGAGGGATTTTTAAAAAGCAAGGCATGATAAACGTGAGGAACAAAATAATCGAGGTCAAGGTCGCAGCTGCCACAGGTGTGGGGGCTACGTGAGGCCGGGGCACCCAGACCCCTCCAGGGAGAAGCCGGGCTGTGCTCACGTCAACATCTATGGCAGAAACACGCTTTCTTGGTGTCCACGGTATGTTCCATAAAGTAAAGCCTCCTCCCATCAGAAGTTCCTACGTGTTTTTAAAGATCAGATTCCATAATTAAGTAAAGCTCAAGCTGGCCAATGCACTTCACATAACAAAATATACATTAATATCTTAATAGTAAAATGTCAGTCTATCAAAATCATTCTCGATCTAGAGATGGGAACTGGAACGCAAGGTCACCCTCCGCACCCACAGTGGACAGGAAGAGCTGCGAGGCCGCCCCGCCTGAGAGCAGCCCACGAGCTGGGGACACAGCCTCACGGAGGGACAGGCTCGCCGGCCTCGTGGCACTTCCAGCGACAGGCGGAGCAGCTCCCCAGATAGAGTGTGCGTGGCGCGCACTCCGGCACCTGCTCACCGCCTCTCCTCACTTCTGCTCCAGCCCAGCTAAGAGGGAACCTCAACTCCTAAGAGTCGTGAACAGAAACGTCACCCGAGACACGCGTCTTGTCCTCGAGGGTCAGAGCAGATGTTCTCCCTCGGAATCAGAAACACAAGACAAAGACAACAAAAGAGCCAAAACTCGGCTCTTGAACCAGGTGTTGCCTTTCTTTTACCTCACGACCAGCCTGATCTCGCGGGAAATGCCGGCTCCGCGGGCTCGCACACGGCCCCTGCCGTCCCTCGGGGCCACCACGAAAGGGGGCTCCCCCCGCGGGGGCCCAGGGTCAGGGGCCACGTGGGCGGCTCAGAGGCACACGCACAAGCGCTGCATTCATCGAGGGCGTCAGGGCCGCCCTGTTTCCAACGACGCAAAACCGCGTTCCCTGATGATAAAAACACTGAGCAAACCGTACCCCAGGAACAGAGGACAGACCAGCGCGGTCGCAACACGCCGGAACGCGCCCGTTACAAACCATAGAGGAACTGCGAGCACTGCGTGTAGCCCTCCTCCATCTCCTCGCACTTGTCGGCGGCGGTCTGCAGGTCGCTGTAGGTCGTGGCGAACACGGCGGCTCCGGACTCCACCAGGAACTTACACACCTGCACGTTGTTGCAGGAGGCCGCGCAGTGCAGCGGGGTCCTGTGGGGCGACACACAGCAGGCTCCAGGGTCTCCCCGGGCACGCGACACCTGCGGGCCAGGCATCTGCGCAGAGCGCTCCCAAGTCTACTGTCTGCAAACCTTACACGGCTTTTTGAGAATCAGTTAAACGTGGACGCTCGAGGCCACAGGAGGAGGACAGGGAGGAAGGGTTGAGGCCGGGCCGCAGCGGGCACTGCCCCACGGGGCAGCGGGGACGCCGAGACCAATCGCAGACAGGAGCGCAAGGCCGTGAGATGCGAGCAATGGTCTAGAACAGGCTGAGATGTTCCGGCGCACCTGCCCCCGCGCCCGGGGCAGCGCAGAGGGTGCAACGGCCTTCACGTCAGCAGCTCTCGCACCCGGAACAGGTGCCTGTCCCTACGGCCCTTCCGTCCCCACTAACGAGGGCCTTGGGCTGCTCACAGAAAACGGCCTTCACCTAACAGCTTGTAAAGTCCAAACTGAATTTTAACCGAGAAAAGCTTTGTCAATTCAGTGCAGACGAGAAGAGCAACTGAAACGCACACATTTCCGTCTGGCAGGAACTTACTGCCGCCCTTACAGAGAACCCCTCCAGCCTCGCGCACATCTCCCGCGCGCCCCGGGCGACCCCCGACTCGTGGACGGGGGGGAGGAGCCCGCGCCGCTGCCCGGCTCTCAGGCGGATGGCAGCGTGCGGCCCGGGCCCGGCGGCACAGACCGCACACGTCCACCCGTCTCGTCCCACCCTCCTCATTCCGTTCCTCTGACGTGTGCGGTCTCGAAAAACACGGACTCCCCACCCTGCACCCCAGAACACGGTCGGTCAAGCTCTGGTGAATATTATGGCAGATTTTTTGACTGCATGGCTTTTTTTTAATAGTGAAAACTTATATGTGACCTAAACTGCTAATAACAGGGAAAGAAAGACATCAATGACACACTTAGAATTTGTTTCGGAGGCACCCGACAGGCTCAGTCGGGGGAGCATGCAACTCTTGATCTTGGGGTCATGAGTCTGAGCCCCACACTAGGTGCAGAGCTTACTCTAAAAAAAAGGAATTTGTTTTGCTTAAGTTATAAAGGTAAGCCAAAAAACTAGGTTACAAAAGTATATGTTTATGTAAATTTAAAGGGACTAGATTAAAAAATGGCTGGTGTTCACCTTTAAATAACTGTATATAGAAAAAAGTTTTTTGTATTCTTCCAATAAAGAGCATATCATAATTCATACTTTCTTTAAAAAGAAAAAAAACTGCAGAACTTATTCTCTGTTCTATTCCAGTGATCGGGGGTGACGACACCTTATTAGGACCCCTTACTTCACTGTGTAGTAATAATCCACTATCCTATGAAGGATGCTCATCATTTCTAACAATGTCCCCTGTGTTTCACGCACATAACTTTGCAAAGAACGCTCCATGAGAAATGATTCCACAGCCACACACATGTGGGAGAGGCTGCAAACTCTGCTTCCCTCTCGCAGACACCCAGTGGACATCAGTGTACTGAAGGCGGGTGTTGCTGGGCTCGGGGGACCGGGCTTGAACCAGTATCTGTCACACTCGCACAAGTCGGCCGTGTCTGTGCCACTCGGGGACATCTCCTCTTCTTCTCACTCAACTACACTTTATAAAAACCGCACATGCTTCCAGAACGGGAGCGAGAGGGCTGTCACACAAGGACACACGCGGAGGTCACCCCGCAGCAGGGGCGGCGGTCACCAGGGACTCACCATCCGTCACTGTCGGCAGCGTTGACATTCACACCAAACTGCACCAGGAACTTAACGATCTCTGTGTGGCCCGCACACACAGCGTTGTGCAGAGCCGTGATGCCCTCGTCATTGGGCAGGCTCGGGTCGTCAACCTGTGACATCGAGACAAGGGGGGTCAACACCCAGACTTCCTGTCACCTGGCTCTTCAGGATCAAGGGGACAGAAATAGGCTTCTGTGGGTTGTTTCCTGGGGTTTTTTTTTAGTTATAATGAAAGCCTCCAGGAGCCAGGACGACTACACCAACCTCGGGTCTAGAGGTAAGACCGCAAGAAGAGGCACACTAAGCAGGCGCTCCCTGTAAAAACGTCTAAATAACAAAGAGGTGCTCGGAACCGTATCCCCAGTCATTTTTGCTTATTTACCCTCCGGCTCCCCACCGCAATTAGTGTCTGAGAAGGTGCATTTCTCTTGCAAAGGAGAAAAGGTCAACTAAAAATATTTCAAATAGTAGGCTTCTGAAAATAGGAACCACATGTGGAACCTAACACCGCAAGTCCACGTCCACCCAGGAGCAACTGTAAACGGAGGGGAACCATCTCCCTGGACAGAAAAGCGCTCTGGAGGATCCCTGGGGACACCACACTTCCGCGTCACCCCAAGGCCCGGAGTCACACCTCAGTGCAGCCCCGCCCGCCCGCACGTGCCCCGCGTCCCTCAACGCCGTGCCCTCTCCCCCTCCAGGGAGCTTCCCAAGCACCGGTCAGAGACAAAATACAACGTATTTAAGAAATCTACGAGTCCAGTCATACCTCATAAATAATTCTCTGTACAAGGTCAAATTCTCCCTCCAAAGACGAATCTAGAAGTAAAGCGAGGGGGTTGAACTTCACCCTCATTCCATGGGCGATCCTTTCCGAACCAGTTTTGCGCAAGTTTGTCCTTTTGCCCTGCGGGAGAGAGGTACGAAGTAAGGACCCTGGTGTAGGCAAGCAGACCTAGGGAAGGGGAGGAGGAAGGTTTCAGCGGGGAAGTAAAAGGACACTTAAAAATCGGTATCAGCACGTTTTATGGACACGGAACATTATCTAGAAATGTATATAAATCACAATACACAGCTTACTAAATAACACCGGCATAACAAAGTCGGTGAGGGCTGACGGGCGGCACGAGCAGGCTGGCTTTCTGTGGGGCGTAAAATCAGCAAGACTGGCCTTCAAGCTCCCTCTCGGATGAGGCTGGCAAACCCCACACGATTAAGCCGGGCAACAGCACACTCAGAATTATCGTTGCTATTGGTGGACTCCCCACAAAAACCCTGTGACCCCATCATACAGATAAGGAAGTTAAGGCACAAGGCCAGGAACACCAGAGCTGGGATTTAAATCCAAGTCATCTGGCTTCAAATCGCTTCCCTTCAACCATAATGAAATGCTTCCTCGGGGGAAAGCATATAATTAAGGAAATAATAAGTATTATCAGCCTGTCTTACGTATACTAACAAGAAATCCTTCCAATCTTAAAATGCTATTCCTATTTTATATTCAGAATTTGACTACACTCCAAGATACACGAGCCAATTTGTCAAGCCCTTCGACTATGAATAAGCCAGGCTTGAAACAATACGGCAAAAAGGTTAAGACTGATCTAACAAGCCATTCGATGAGTTTCCTACACCCGCCCAACAAAGTGGAAACGTTTCCTGAGGCTCGCCGTGCTACGTGGCCTGGTCCTTACTCTATTTCAGATGCGGAAAACTACTGAGGTTTAGAAAACACCAAGTGGCCATCGGGCCATTTCACAAATGTGCAATGACTCAACCGTTGCTCTTTCTGGGAAACAGGAAGTGTAAGCATCACGTGGCCGTGAGGTGCAGCCGCGAGCGGGACGGGCAGGGCCCCGCGCACACTCACGAACAAGCCCGACATGCACGCTTTGGTCTCTCGCAAAGCCAGACAAGAAGGAAAGCGCATCCCTGGGACGACAGGAACAGACAGTGACACTGTGACCCTCTGGTCTCCTCTCTCCCTGGGCACATGAATCATTCTGACTTGACCAAAGTGGGGCGGGGGGACACAGCAAAAACAGGTGTGAAGTCGTCTCTCCTTCCCATAAGTTCAACACCAGCTGCAGAGGGCCGCGCCAGGACGGACAGGGCACAGCGCCGTTTCAAGGCCTAACCTCTACTTAAACCTCGACCCCTAGCATCCAACATGTACTGTATAAAACTTGGAAGCAAACACCCATAGTAACCAGTAGTTACAGCAAATCGGGACGATCATCATCTCTGAACACCGTTATATCGCAAAGATGCAGTAAGGGATCGAATGTACAAAAGCACTTTAAAAAAGTCCCTACAACATGCAATTTTGCTTCAGTCTTTAAGATTCACGGTTTGACATCCTATGGAAACAGCATCAACTTTAAAAAGTCTACTTTATTTAAGAACACCTGGGATTTTGATCCTCTCTCACCGACTTCAAAGGGAACGACAGCCTTGCAAACGAGAGCATGACAATCGGAAGGCGTGTGTGCGATAGGCCCGAGTCAACACACGCACAACCTGGAAGGAAGGGAAGGTGGGGCTCAGGGGCACCCCAGGGGTTCCCCTACACGGGAGGAGAGGAACAGGCTCGTCCTGCCCCCATCTGTCCCAAACCCTCCCAAGTTTATCAACGCTGGAAGTCTGAGGATCCCCCGAGACAGTACCTTAAAGATACACGTCATTGTGGGGGAAGAGGAGTGTGAAAGAGCGACGTGACCGGGGAGGAAAGGGGCGCTGTCTGCCTGATTCTACAGAGCTGGTTCCGGGAGGGAGTTTCTGAGCCCGGTCTCCCCCTTCCCAGCCTCACAGCCTCCCCACCAGGGCCCGCCGCAGTGGCGTGGTGTTTGTATCGTAAAGAACGCAACTCTGCTTCTTCATGAAGAGAAGGGTTCTTCCTAAGAAAGAGAGATGTTCCTAACCCTGAACATTTCTCATACTTCCAAGCTCTCCTGAGCGCTAAGGGGGGTGTAAAGTAAAAGGCAAACGCTGGCGACCACGGACAATTCACATAAAGACCATCCTTTGCAAATGGCCCTGAGCAGTTGCGTGTTTCCCTGGGTCCTGAGAGTCAACCACCTGGAAGTCTGTAACGGGGGAGGGGGGGTCCTGAAAGGACCACGAGACACCGTGTTACTTACAGGAGGCAGAGACACCTGCCCCGTGATTTCAGGGGGACGCATGCTGCCCGAGTCTTCCCCTGGCCCTTCCGGCTCCCCAGACGGGTACGGCGGGGGCGGGTACGGGGGGTACTCCTCCAGGTACACCTCCAGCGGATGGGGGGCCTCTGCATTTGGTTCTTCCGCACTGTTCTGGAAACCAGGGCTACTGTCCGGGACTCCTTCAGGCACGTAATCGAGGCCCGGGGAAAGAGCGGGCACCTCACTGTTCTCGGAACTGGCACTCTCCACATCCTCTGGGGACACTGGTTCGGGAACCAGAGAGACCACCTCCTTCTCGGGCTCCACGGGTAAATATGGATTCTGGGTTTCCACTGGGCTCTCGGAGTCGGCCACCACGGACGGCTTGGACGGGTACGAAGGGACAGAGATGGTCTCCATGGCAGCGATGGTGGTCCTCTGGTACAGAAGTTTCTGGATATTCGGCCCATTCGGACCCTCCGGCTCCGTGATCGAGCTCCGTTTCTTGAGCGGCCGCGGTGCGTTGGACAGTTTCTTCCGCAGGGCTTCCAGGTCGGCATCACTCTGGTTTCGGTAGGGGTTGGACAAGAAGGGCAGCAGTTTGGTGGGACTGAGTGGCCGAGGAATTCTTTCGTTCTCGTGGCTCTCCTGGCCGGAGGCCCCGGGCTCCGCGTCGGGCTCGGGACTGCCGGGCTGGCTCTGGCCGCTGGAGTGCACGCTGTCCGGGCGCGGCTGCTGGTGCTGCGCGGCGGCGATCACGGGCTTGCCGTAGACTGGTCGGAAACGGAAACAAAGCCCTGGTGAGGACTCAGTCAAACCGGCACGAAACAGACACGGGGCACAAGAAGGAGAGCCTCCTTCAACTGCACACTCACTCCACCCTTCCACACACCCCATCTTTAAAAACAACAAAGGACCAAGCAAGGCTCCCATGCCCGCGCAGTAAACTTATCACAGAATGAAACCCTCACTGATGGGAACACATGCTATTAATTTATGTACTGTGAAGAAAAATGCTACAGTTACAACTGTGAGAAACCACCGGTTGTAGCAAACTTAAAATGTCAAAATGTGAAAACAACATAAAAAGCAAGGGAAATGGGTAATCCTTTCCTGAGTCCGGGTTACAACGAAACACGCACCACCCTCTCTATCATACGTCTCAAAAGTACACCAAGGGCGGAAATCATATTTGGCTGACGATGTTAGTAAGAACCACTTGTATTTACCAGAACCATTCCCCTTATCATTCTGATTCTATCAAAACTATCCAATTCCCAAATCACCGTGTCAGCAGTGCTCACTGAAGCCGAGTCGGCTGCGGCACGTGTGTAATTTCTTTGTGGTCTGGTTACTTGAGGGACATTTCAGGGCACAATCAACGTGCTGATTCATGACCAGAAAGCCAACATTATTCAATTAAAACAGGGTGAACTCAATTCCAGTTTTATAAACAAATGACCCTTAGGAAGAACCCACCAGATCACCAGACTGTCAGTCTTTCTGTTTCTCTTTCTCACTAGCAGCTGTGTCCCCATCAGAGCAATGTAAGACAGAACAGGGGGCGCGACTCGCGGACAGCTGTCCCGCCGTCCGCCCCCAGGAGCACCTGGTGAACCCCATGGGGAGGACACCGCCTGGCGAGCGGGGACACAGGAGGCCCTGTCCGCACCGCGGGTTTCTTCAGCTACAGCGCCCACTCATCCCGCCATGACGTCGAGTGGGAACCCGGCTTGGCACCCAGGCAGGAAGACAGGCCACCACCCCGCGGACCCTCAGGACACAAGCATGCGTCCACTGTGCCGCTGGCAGACAGATAGGCTCCAACGCGGGACTGGGCCGCATCGTGCGCCAGGGGACACAGGACCCAGAAGCTTACCGGTGGAGAAGGGCGGCCCTCTGGAATGGGTCTTGGTCAGCGCGCTCTGCACCGCCTGCTGGAAGTTCTTCCCGGGAGCCTGATGCTGCGTGTACATGGAGTATATGGAGCTGGCGGCCACGGTCTGGGGCTTCCGGAAGGGCGGAGGAGGGGTGTCCTTGGAAGGCTGCGGAGTGAAGGGCCGGACGGCAGCGGCGGGGGGGCTCTCCTGCTTCCCAGCTGCAGACAGGGCCTGGGCCGCTGGGGGCGCGCCGGGGGACACCACGACCCTCTGTGGCTGCCCCGCTTTCGGTTTGTTTCCCACGGACGCCACGGCTGCTGACAACTGCTGAGGGTTTCCGTCTGGCTTCACGTCTGGTGCTGACTGAGTGCTTTGCCCAAAATAAGGCAAATTAATCTGTTTTGGTTTTGATGGAACAGGAGGTGGCACTTTAGCCACATTTTTATTTGCGGCCTGAAACACACACGTCCAAAGCAGTTAAAACACTGTCCGAATGGGTACACGGCACGTGCTAGATGACCGAGTTTCACAAATACCAGCTTTACGTTTTCAAGTCGTTAAGAACTTGTAGGTCTCTGCACTGAACTAGGTTTAATAAGGAACCAGAAGACGGCACTATGGTTCCTGCCCCACACGCCTCTTCCCTGTCGCCACCACCACTCGGAGACTTGAACGGCCACTCCTCATATTCACAGACGGCCCCAGTAACCCAAAACCCTCCTCGCTCACCGGGACATCACACCACTGTGGCCAAAACACCTAATGGGGAGCACGCCGCCATCACCCGCTGTCAAAGGCTAGGACCCTAACGGTCACGGAAGATTCACCGCTGAATTGTTACTCACACACCTCGGCTCCAGATTCTGGAGCCACAAGGTCGCTGAGTAGCACAAGTACAACGTGCTTCATTCGGCACACTCCTAGTTTTCAGAGAATCACACCAAATGGGAGCCAACGGCAAGGAGGCCAGCCTTTGTCCAATAACCACAAACACACTCAAAGCTGCAGAATTCAAAATGACAGAATTCTGTCTCCTTATCTTCCAGAAGTATTTTTTTCTTGCTCTCCCTCAACACGACAACCCCTCTCTCCGAAAGAGCACACACGGAACCACCACTGAACGTTAGCCTGAGCCGTGCTTCACACCTGAGCATCCCGCAGGATGTCCTCGCTGCTCTGGTTCTTCCGCAGAGCCCCGAAGGGGGACGGCGCGGCACACTGGTCCACTGTGTCAAACATCGAAAAGGGGCGCACTTTCTTCTCCTTCTCCCTCAGAGGAACCTCTCCATCATCAGCTGAAAACAGGAAAAAATCACATGGAGATTCAAGCTGTTTGTGGTAAGACCTCTTTTCACATATAAGTTTCCCTCCTCTCGATCTCCTGGAAACCCCGCCCCCGCGACACACTTCTCTGTTTTTAACTGAGTTAACTGGAGAACAGCCGATGCTACAACGCCGGTACCCGACCTCCACAGCTAAATGAAGGTGTTCCGGAAGTGCACCCTGTCCCCAGGGTTGACACACTAGAAAACGAACTAAAGAAGACTGTGGGGGCGCCTGGGTGACACAGACAGTTGAGGGTCCGACCCTCGGTTTTGGCTCGGGTCATGATCCCGTGGTTGTGCGGTGAAGCCCACATCGGACGCAGCACAAAGGCTGCCTGAGATTCTCTCTCTCCCTCTGCCCCTCCCGCTCCTATTCTCTCTCTCTCTCAAATAAATCTTGTTTTAAAAGAAAGAAGAGTGCGGAGCACCTCTCAGATGCCAGAACAGAACCTCACCTTGGTCCGGGGCACCCCCCGAGCTCGCAGGCGTGGAGGCTTGACTCGCGGAAATGTCTGCACTTGGGGGGCTCCAGTCGGGGCTGAGCAGATGGATTTTAGAGCCTACAATGCAGAAGAGCAAGCACAGTAACTCAGCATTCTGAAGAGATTGCTAATGGTTCCTTCTGCTGCAAAGAAGTTTAGTCTCTGGAAACAGCTTGAAATTTCAGACTCACAACCATCCCTTAAACTTATTCTGAAAATACGAGATTTTATATTTCTAATTTAAACTTACGGAAACAAATTTAAGATTAATTGTAGTCAACAGAAAATCTGCCTGAAACAGCGAGGTCACCCTGCTTCTCACTGGTACGAAACTGTCACCGTCCTAGTCAGAAAACAACCTCCAACTCCACAGACCAAGAGCTCCGAGGCGTATCTTACACACCAGTGACACACACACAACAAAAAGGCAAAACTGTGGACATTGACCAGTCTTCCACAGATCGGCACGCTCCACGCAGGTTTTCTCTCCAGATGCGGAAGCATCAAAGCCACAGCTCCGTCCTAAGAGGAGCAAACAGAGGCAGTTCCTCCTGCAGGGAAACCCAGACCGGGGGCTCTATTCTCTCACGCCGGTAATTACGGCAACAAAATCACAACTGTGACGTTAGCCATCTTCTGCACGTGACAGTGGCTCGGGAACAGAGACAATACTGGCCACTATTTCTTCTTGCAGGGGTCTGAATGAGGATGTTTTCGTCCCGCTTTCCTTACAAGCCTCCCTTCATCTATGGCTCTTGTCACACTACTCCGGCTCGCACCTCCTGGCGCTCCAAACACTACACAGATGCAAAGACCACTAACACAAGGCGCCTCTGTTACTGTCACCGTGAGCTTCCAGAAGGTTTACCTTTATTCTACAAAGTGCTAGCAAGCAGAGGCTCCTGCGTGAGCACGTACACATAGTAAGCACCACCAATCAGCAGAACGTACTCGCCACCTCGCCTTCCGTAATGATGAGACCACTACCACGTGTTTTTACACAAAAGGAAAAGGGGTCGAGTTATTAACATCAGATCAAAACGTCCTCGTTAACAATAAAGAATTCAAAACAATCTTCATTGCAGAAATACTATATTTCATCTCATTTCCTGAATAGAACTGCATTAGTTAGGGTTAAAAAACACATCATAGGGATGCCTGGGCGGCTCAGTCGGTGAAGCATCTGCCTTCAGCTCGGGTCACGGTCCTGGGGGCCTGGGATCAAGTCCCACAACAATCTCTCTCCCTCTCCGTGTGTGCTCTCTCTCTAGCTCTCACTTTCTCTCAAATAAAATCTTTAAAAGAAAAGAAACGAAACGTATCACAGTGCTAGCAAAAACCACACGGAGACTCTCAGAACTTAAACGTGAAGGGATAGGAAGACGTTTTAAAACCCCACCCCGGGGTAAACGACGGTGAGGACGGGGAAAATACGCTGGGGGAGAGGCTGGAAGTGACCCACCTGGAGCCTGGGAGGCGGGCCCAGAGCGCATGTTGGGCAGCGTGTGCACTTTGAGCGGCCCTTCCGGAGCCTGCATGGCCAAGGAGCCGTCCGGCAGAGCAGGCTTCACCAGAAGTTCGGGCCTCGAGGGCATGCGGGGCATCGTGGACGACTGGATGTAGGGCCCCACCGCGGCCACGCGACTGGGTGCCGGCAGCCCTTGCGGGGGCAGGTTTCCATCCGATGAGACCTTAGGGAGAGGCACAGGAGCATGACGAGTCCGCGCGCACGGCACTCAGCGAGGCTGTGACGCCGGCTCATCTGTAAAGATCAGCACTTCCGGGGCCTCGCCCCGCCCCGGCCGGAGCCGCCGCAGCCCAGCGCTGCGCAGGAGCGCGCCCCGCGCTCTGTCCCGGGCAGGAGGCCCTCTGCCCGCGGGACCCCGGGCTTGGCTCCGGACTGGCGGCGGCCACTTACCGGAAGGCTCTCCTTCTGCTGCAGTGCCGCCTTCTTCTTCCACAGCCGGTCTCGCAGCTCATTAACACGCTTGTCCATGACCGCCACCTCTGAATTGCGCTTATTCAGACACTCGCGCTGTTGCTGCAGCTTGGCATTCTGCTCCTGATTCAGTTTGTTTCGTAACTGAATAAAATGGGGGGGGGGTTAGCCAAGGAGTAGGAAGAAAAATTTCTCAAACAGATAATCACATGCTTGACCGTTACATAATTTCTAAAAACGTAAGGTCCCTCCACCCTGCCCCGCTCCCATCCTATGGTTTAAAACTGTCAGCCCACCCGCTGCGGTTGCAAGGAATGCCTCCAATTTCCTGTGTCAGGTGCTCCGAAGTTTATTCTGGACTCTCTGGGGTTTGGGTGTCCCCCACCCTGACCCGCCCCCGGTTTGAGGAAAAGAAACCGAAGTCCCGCACTTGCAGCCACTTCCGTGGCGACCGTGCCCCTGGAGCCAGCCACACCTGCAGCTCCTTGTAGAGCCGGTCGAGCTCGGCCGCGGCGGACCGGCTGTCATGACGTCCGTCCATCCTGCCGTTCTTGAGCATCTCCAGCTGTCTGGTCAGCTCCTCCACTTTGGACACGGCCAGAACGAGCTCCCTCTGCTTTTGCTGGAACAAACTATTCATTTGCTCAATCTCCTCCACTAGAATGAGAACGAGAAAAGCCACAACAGTTGAAAAGAAAAATAAGAATGGAGCACTCCCAGGCAACCGGGCTTTACAACAAACTTCCTAACAAAAAGTACAGACGTTTTTCAGAAATGTCCTTGAACCAACCTCTTTTAAAAGCAACTGAAACCAACAGAGACACCTCAATGTCCGTGCCTCCCTCTGAATAGATCTCTAGCAGAATTTGTATGATGAGTATTATTAAGCTCCAAATTTTAGAAACAATGAAATTTACTGAGAACTTTTAATCTCAGTTTTATAGTGGTAGAGGGAGCTATTAAATCACAAAAATTTTAATTAAAATGGCATTGTACTAGAAGAGCCTATTATATGAATAAAAATCCTTGCCTTCATCCTATTTTCAGTCAAAAAGTATTTAGAAAGAGAAAAACAAAACCCCATGAGTACATTTTTCCAAAGGTAACTTAAAAGTCTTGTCTAAAACACCCAGCAGCTAAGGGCAAACCTCCCAGGTCCCTTCCCTGTTCAGGAGCTTTGTACTAGATCGTTCGATAAGCTCTGCTTTGCTCCCCACCAAAAAAATAAAAATAAAAAATAAATAAAAAATGACGAAACTCCCAGCAGCTAAATTCAATTCACGGAACACAAAGCATCAAAACTGCAGCGACTTATGCTTTGAAAAAGCTTGACTTTAAAGTTGCCTACACACACAGCGTCAGCTTGCCGTCACTCAGCACGCAGGGCTGTGAGCGCCCCCCTCCCTGCCCGTCCCCCCGGAGCCACGGGCACTGCCCAGGCCCCGCGGGGAGCGACTCACCCAGTCGGCCGTTGCTGAGCCTCTTCTGCTCCACGTGGCCCTTCAGGGCACGCACCTTCTTCAGCTTAGCCTCCTGGTTCTCAGCCATCTCCTTCAGCCTCTTGAGCTTCTCCTGCTCGGCAGCTTGTTGCTGCTGACGCTGATCCTGCTGTTTCAAAAACTTTAAGCGCTGTTCCTAAAAGATGGAAGCCATCGTCGGGCAAATCCTTGTCAACAGGTGTATCAGCCCCAAAGGAAGCCGAGCGCAGCCCGAGACTGAGGCGGCGGCGACCAGCCGTCCTGCACGCTGCCCAGAACTGCCCCGGCCGGGAGTGAAAGACACCGCCTCCTGGCCCCAAGCCGACACTCTCTTGGGGGTAAGACCTGGGAACGTGCATCCTTACTCCCAGGGGCTCTGGCGCAGCAGGTGAACAGCGATCCCCACAGCTGGGCCTCAGGACCTGCAGCTATGACTTTAGGAGGAGCTCACGCAGAAACTCGAGGTGCTCACTACAAAGGCGGCTTTGGAGTCAGGTTTGGACTCACAACCCGAGCTCTGCCACTTATGGGCCCGGAGACAGCAAACCGCATACCCTCTCCAAGGACAGGGGTTGCTTTCTTCGGCTAAAAACAGGGTGATCAAGAGCCTCGTGAGGCCGCGGTGAGGAATAAATGAAATGTGAGTGTGCACCTCGTGCACACCTCACACCGCTAGTGTACACTGAGCACACACACTTAGCAAAGAGCTGAAGAGCCACCCGGGCTTGGAAAACCTACAATGTAACACTTTGTTTCCAGTATTCTACAGATCTTAACTAAAAGTAACAGAGCAGCCAGCGCCTGGGTGGCTCAGTCAGTTGAGCAGCTGCCTTCGGCTCAGGTCATGATCCCAGGGTCCTGGGATGGGGCCCCGCATCAAGCTACCTGCTCAGAGGGGAACCTGCTTCTCCCTCTCCCTCCACTTACCTCTCTGCCTACTTGTGCTCTCTATTTCTCAAGTAAATAAAATCTTAAAAAAATAATAAAATAAAATAAATAAAAAGTAACCGAGCGACATAATTTATAATCAAGGGTAAACTTCGCAGATTAATATGCTTGAAACATAAATAACACAAAAATAGTTTCAAAAGAAGATCCTGAGGTCAAAGCTGTATTCTATCACTCGGCCTTTTGATTTGAATTCACGTCCCTGATATTCCAGAAACGGTGCCTCCGTACCGCCCAGGAGCTAGTGGGAAATGCACACTCTCAGATCCCAACCCATCCCCACCAAACGAGAATATGTATTTTCAACACGACCCCTCGGGGACTCATTCGCAAGCTTGAGTTTGAGAAGCCACGCACACCTGATTTTGAAAACACCAGTGCCCAGTGTCAGAGACAGAAGCGGTCCCAGCAAATGTTACACGGGCCACAGGGCGTGCTGCTGGGGACCCCGCACTGACGGTCTACCCCGCTCCGGTGACCGTATGTACAGTCCCCATGGGCATGGCCAGCTGCAGACACGGAATGTTCAGACCAGGGCGGCGGGTGAAAGCCAGCCCGCCATCCGCGTTCGTCCGTGACACAGCCAGCCACAAGTTTATGTCCGTGGCTGCTTTTGTGCCATGACCGAGATGCCGAGAAGCCTGCAAAGCCCACAGTATTGACCGCCAGCCTTTATGGAGGAAGTATGATGCCCCCTGGGTCAGACCAGAGCCCACGGCTGGCAGGAGAAACAACAGGGAGACTGGTGTGGACGGTAACGGAGAGGCTTCTCCTATTCACCTGTTCGAGGCCGGGATGAGGATCAGTCTGTGGGGCAGCATGCCCCGAATAAAGGCAAGCAGCCTGTTATGGGTGCCACACAGCAGAAGGGACAGGGTTAGCACCAGTTGACCTTACACGTCCCTCCTGCTGCAGTAATGATTCAGGACAAGGATAGGCGAGAGCAGTTCCCTCTAGCAAAGTCGATGGGCTCTTTATGCCTTTGCTGTTTTTCTGATCCACAACATAATGTGGTTAATTTTGATCAGAACCAGGGTTCTGGAGATCTTGAGCAACTGGGATGATCTAAGGACTTCCACAAAATGCTGTGGTAAAGAGAAGAAAGTGCCACAAAGCAGGTCATCTGTGAGCAGACAGGATCAACTTGTATCTTGGGGTCACTGGCGTAACAGCATCCACAGAGGGGCCTGTCCAGTCTTTACAGGACCTTTACCTTAGTAGCCAGCATTTGTTGCTGGGCCTCGATCTGCTGCTGCTGGCGAGATGCCATTTCCTGAAGCTCGGCAAGAGTCAGATCCATCCTGGGGCTGTTAACCTACGAGTGAGAACACAAAGAAGCCAGCTGCAAGACGAGCACAGAGACCCCTCCCTCAGAGGCCTGTGGAAGCTTCACCTGAGCCCCTCCCTCAGAGTCTGTGGAAGCTTCACCTGAGCCCCTCCCTCAGAGGCCTGTGGAAGCTTCACCTGAGCCCCTCCCTCAGAGTCTGTGGAAGCTTCACCAGGAATCCCTCATGACACAATTAGCAATTTTCTTCAATAATGTGAAAGAGACAGCTAATTTTTGTATTAATATCCCCACAACGACTTATTAAGTTTCAATGGAAGACACACTAATATACAAATCAACACTCTTCTAAGTTATAAATATAAAATTAAACAGTCTCAATAGTCTGTGACTGAAATGGAACAATTTAGAATTACCTTGTTCTGGACTAAATTTACATCTGGGGCCCTGGCAGCTAACCTAGAATACAGGCATCAGAACGACCTTTAAAAATATTGTACTTGCATCAGAAAATTCAAGACATATGGAGTTACCAGGAACAAACGAGATGTCTACTCTCTAAAACATGGTCTTGGGCATTCTAGCCAGTGCGTGCAGCAGAGCAAGAAGAAGACGCGAGCTGTACCCAGCTTGGAAAGGACAGACAACACAGTTGTCCGTGAGGAAAATGGTGTGGAATCCACAGAGGAGCTATGTGAACTAAGAAGTTGTTTAGCAAGATTGCAGGATAAACGATCCTCACGCAAAAATCCACTATATTTCTTATATTAGCAACCAGAAATGTAAAAAACACAGCTTAAATACCATTTACAGTAGCATACAAAACACAGAGTACAGAGGAATCAGTTTAACAGAAGATGTACAAGACCCGTGCCCTGGAAACCCACAACCCCGCGAGAGAAGAAGGCCTGAATGAACGGCGGTACTCTGAAGTGCTCAGTTACACCACGTTCCTCACACTACCTGACTGCACGACTTAGCTCGCTTCGGGGGCCGACAAGGGTAGTGCTGATGTCAAGAGAGAGGAGCAGAGAGCACACAGACAGACCCACACGGATACCGGGCGACCGACTTCCAACAGAGGTGCAAAGGCACTGGAGTGACAAACGGTCGTTTCAACAAACAAGGCTCGGTCAGCTGGGTATCCATCTATCCATACACAAAACTTTAATTCTCACACCATGTCCAAATGTTCCCCCCAAAATGGATCATAAAATGCAATGTAGAGTAATGGCATAAAACTTCTAAACTGAGCAATTATACTTTACCAAGATTAAGAAAAAGACACAGATTGGGGAAAATATTTGCAATAAAGGACCTGGATCCAGAGTATGGAAGAATTCTCAAACCCAATACTAAAAAAGCAAACAAACCAACAAAAAAAATATGAACAAAAGAGCTGAACGAATACTTCACACCAAAAAAGATCCACGAATGGCAAATCAGCTCATGGAAAGACACCGACATCATCAGGTATTAGAGAAATACACACTAAAGCCTATCGGCCAAAACTGAAAGGACTGTGCACACCAAATGCCGGCAAGGATGTGGAAAAACCGGAACTCTGATGAGACTGTAAACTAAAACAATCACTTTGGAAAACAGCTTGACAGTTTCTTAAAAAGTGAACACACACCTGCCTGGTGACCCCGCCCCCCACTCCTAGTATCTACTGGAGACAAATAACAGAATATGCCCATACGAAGACTCGCACCTAAATATTCACTACTGCTTGATACAGAGTGACCAAAAGCTGGAAACAAACCCAATATCCACCAAGAGAGAAACGGATGCACAAGCTATGTCCGGACAAGGCAAGGTCTCTCAGCAATAAAAAGGAACCAACTACTGATACACACAAGGTGGATCCAAATAATGATGCTGAGCAAATTCAGACAAAAAGACTCGATACTGCATGACTCCATTTATGTACGAGTCCAGAAAATAAAACTAACTTGTAGTGACAGAAAGTGGACCCGCCAGGGGGTCCCGGAGGATGGGGGGAGAGGCAAGGAGGGAAGGGTTACAGAAGGACACAAGGAAACTCTGGGGACGAGGGACACCCTCACTGCCGCGATGACAGGGTCAGTTTCACAGGTGTACAGGCATGTGTGTACTCAAACTGTGTGCCGTTTATGATACTTCCGTAAAACCCAGTGCGAGTGAAAGATACACTGTGTCAGGATGCACTCAAACCCTGCTAATGGCTAAGACCAGTTTTTGGTCATCCTTATATGAGTTTCTCATCCCTGTAAGAGAACTGTAGGATCTCACAAGAGAAATAACAAAAATTTGGGGAAAGGCAGAGCAGGAACAAATGGCCTGCATTCTCCCATAAACTTACCCTAGACTGGGGAAAGACAGAATAGCTAAACCCTAACGGTATTAAAAATTCTGAGCTCTGAAAAGAAAATGTCTGTATGTGCCCCCTAAAGATATTACTAAAATTCACATGCAACAGCAACGGCATTAACATGTCCTTTTTCATCTTACTAAAGCGACTATAGCAAAAAATAAACTCACACACACAAAAAAATTCTCTCTTAACCTCATTCACCATTTGTTTCGCTCCAAATTTGCAATGTATCTAGCATTTAATCCTTTCTATGAAATATATTTAAAACAACCCTTTAAAAAGCAGACCATGCTGGGGCTCCTGGGTGGCTCAGTCGGTGAAGCGTCTGCCCTTGGCTCACGTCACGATCTCAGGGTCCTGGGATCAAGTCCTACGTTGGGCTCCTTACTCGGTGGAGAGTCTGCTTCTCCCTCTCCCTCTGCCCCTACCCCTGCTGTACACGCGCTCTCTCTCTCCTCCCACCTCTCTCAAAGAAATAAATAAATCTTGAAAAAAAAACTAACTAAAAAGCGGCCATCCTTCATAACCCAATGAGCAACAAAGTAGCAAGGGCCAACCTTCCTAAGTGGTGAGTAACGAAGTAGCTATGAAGCAGCAATGAGCCGGGCGGCAACTGTTACAAGACAGCCAGCAAGCCCACAAACCATCACTTACCCCGTTCTCCTTCCTTCGATGTTCACCAGGGACTTTCACACCATTTCTCTTTAAACTTGGATCCTGAGCCCGTGGTCCACTCACTAAGCACAAAATTCAAAAACAATGCGTTACCACAAGAGCTGGCAGATGCCATAAGGACTGGCTCATCTCTGAGTTCTGTGATTTTAAGTAGAAAGTAGACGGTAAACAAAATATTTTCCCATAGCAACGGAGTGAAGGTCTCATAGTTCTGCCTGTTTTGGAAAACCTTACTTGGAACGGCGAAGAGTCAGCAGCAGGCAATACCGCGTGCTGCCTACCCCTGGGAGAGCTGCACAAACCTGACAGCAGAGGACGGAAAACCAACAACAGGAACATACTTCTGACGGCGGGTCATGTGCCCCATCCGCTCCTCGCTGCTCCTCCTATTACCCTAGCTACTCGGCAGTGAAACCAAGAACTTCCACTGGAAGAAACAAGTGAAAGTTAAATCAATCCATTCTTGTGCTCGTTAACTGTGCTTGTAACTTACACAGAAAAAAAGCAACTGAAAATAGAGCAAGAGAGGTTCTGAATAAGTGGTTTATTGAGGGCACTTTATGGTAATCCGTGAGTACCATAAAGTATGTCCCTGTTTATTTCAGTGGAAAAAAAATTCCGTTTTTCTTAGTTTGGAAAAGTACTAACTGGAAAACACTGTATATTAGGATTTGGGGGGGGGTTGGTTTTTTGGGGGTTTTTTTTTTTGGCCAAAAAGAATTATTTGAGTCAAATACGGGTCTCTCAGTACCATGTGCTACATCATAAAAGGAAAAGAGTCTTAAAGTGATACATTGTTAGAAATTAACATCAAAATGTTTTTTAAGTATGTGAAATTAAACTTACACCTGTACTTCCCAGAGATAAAAACTTCTTCTGAATTAAACCCGTATTACACCTACTTAGCACAGACTCCCATGCCAATAAAGGTCTGTCCTCAGTGCCAGGTATGACACATACACCTAACTCGAATGCATTAGCTTTATTTTTAAAATACTATTCAATTCTCTGACAACACAGTTCAGGTAATCTGTCACAATATTTCTGCAAGAAAAAAAATCTAGCATTCAGGAATTACTGCTTTCTTTGCTGCCTCAAAGAAAAGGCCCTGAACCAGCAGAAGCAGGTTCAGGACACACTCAGGGCCCAGGGAGCTTGAGAAACAGCTCACACCAGGCTCCGCGAAGAGCCCAGGTGAAGGGGCAGAGACTGTGGCAGCCCCGCCCCCATCCCCACTCCAGCCGGCTGCGCAGAAAGGCTCCCACCCCGCGGGGCGGGTGATGCTGCTGTGTCCCCGCCCAAACACTGGGTGGCGCTGGTGTGGGGGACGCTGTGAACACAGCATGGTGACAGCGTGTTTCTAACCTTACAGACACACTGAGACAGCCCAGCTGAGGCTGCTGAATAATTTAGCCACTACGTATGCAGAAGATCCGCCAACGGTCAGGTGAACGGGTACAAGGCAGCTTCGTCCTCGTGGACGTGTGCAGTAATGTCAACAAAGGACAAAACAGAAATGTGATATCGATGCCCGTGTAAAACTACAAAGGCAGCAGCTCAGGGGAAATGCATGTGCTGATGTGAAGTGAACACACAGAAGAGCACGTGGCCCAGGACAGGCGACCTGAGTGCTAGCGCCCCTCGCCTGCAGAGTGCAGGCGACCACAGCGAGTCACTGCAGCGGCCCCCATGGCCACAGTTAACTAACTGCTAACTGCCGGACACCGTATGGACACGGGTATTAAAGCAGTAACACGGAGTCGTTACATGAGAATTACCATCTGCCACCTACATTCCTGCTCCCGGGAATAATGTGCTGAGGGCACAAATCCTCAACGTCCCATTTTAAAAGTTCTTACATCTCCAGAAACACCTCGTAATCCTGCACAGATCTGACTGGAAACGAGGCCACCAGGGTCCTGGGGTGGCTGCACCCTCAGGGTCCAGCTGCTTTCAGCCCAGCGGCCCTCTACCGGCACCATCACCTTCTCCCTCCTTACCCCGTCTGCTCACTCCGCTGAGCACCCTCGGTGCCCACAGGTGTGAGCATGACTCCGCGTCCTCCGTCCCAGAGACTTCCATCCGAAGCCGGCCTCTCGGCCTCTAACCCCCCCTCATTTCCTGGCCCAGACGGGGCCCTCATCACCTAGAAGTGCTCCCCCTCTGGAAGCTTAGATTCAGCTGTTCTCCTTCTTGAAGCTGACTTCCTCTCACCACACCCGTTCGTGAGCCCGAGCCCGCAGTCTCTTCCCCTGCCCACCGCCTCCCCCATCCCTTCCCACCAGCGGACGCCGTCCTGCCCACGGCCTCCTCTCCCCGTCCACCCTCTGAACTGGGCCCGCCAAACCCCAACCCTGGCTCAATCCAACCACCTTCTTACAACCGCCCAGGCTGCCGAGCACGGCTGGAGCGAACGCCCCGGTCTCGGGCTCCGTGGTCTCACCTGGCCCCCAGCAGCTGGCAGACAGTCGCTCACTTGTTCCCCACGACCCTTCACACTGGCCTCTACACCCGCCCGCCCCCGAGAAAACCAACGGCTGAGGAGGCCCTCCACCTGACCCCACAAAGCACCCGTGCCGAACGCCATCGCCGTCGGCTCCCTCTCCCTCTGCGGGCAGCGGACGCCGGCCCGGCCCGCGCCCAGGACCGCGTCCCCCCGCTGAGGACGTACCTTCTCAGGCGCCCACCCCCTTCTCCCGCATTTCAGGACTCTTTTCCACCCGCTCCTCCCCTCTTCAAACAAACCAAACCAAAGGAAACCGCAGCCTTTCCTCCCCGACAGTCACGTCTGGGAAGCTGGTCGGTCCTCTCGCTTCCACGTCCCTGCCTGTCCCGCACCCCTCACGTCACCTGGCTCCTGATCTCTCCCGACTCCTCCGGGGTGTGGAGGCCAAATCCACAGCTTTGCTCGGGTTCTCACAGCGCTACCCACCTGGGTCCCTGCCGGGGGGCCGTTCGTGACGGAGGAAGAAACGAACTTCATTCCTCTGACTGCCAAACCTCTGCAGAACATCGAACATCCGCTCGTTATCAGCAACTGGACGTTCTGAAGGAAACAAACAGAAGTCACATGACCTGCAGGTACAGGAAAGAGCATTTACTACCTATCCGTCACGCAAATTATGCCTGCAGGAAATACTGAGCATCTCGGATGCTTTCTTCTCATTCAAAGAGCTCTTACAAATAAAGCAGCACAGATTTTCCACACGCACAGTCGGTGTCGACGCAGTGGCCACTGGAAAGGGGACTGGGTCTGAACCGGCCGCCACGAGCACGGGGGTGTGACTCAGTGCTCCTGAGTGGCCGCAGGCTCGCCGCGGAGCTCGGGGAGTTTCAGAAGTCTCTGTAAACTACTGGCCTCTGAGGTCCCTTCTAACTCGAACATTCTAGGGTTCTCTAAATATAAACGAGAAATCAGAAATAACTTTCTAAATAAATAGCTTAGGGGCGCCTGGGTGGCTCAGTGGCTAAGTGTCAGAGACGTTTGATTTCGGCTCAGGTCATGACGGCAGGGTCGTGAGTTCAAGCCCCAGGTAGGGCTCACTCAGCACAGAGTCGGCTTGGGATTCGCTCTTCCTTGTGCCCCTGCCCCCGGCTCTCACACATGTGCTCTCTAAATACAATCATTAAATAAAATCTAGTCCTACTATCTGTTAGGCTACTTTTAAACTATACTTCTATAAACTAGTTTAAAAAAATCACACATACCCACTTCCAAACAAAAGGCCATTTACCCGACTGAAAATAGAGTTGGCCCTTGAACGACACGGGTATGACCCACCTAGGTCCACTTATACGGGAATTTTTTTGATAAATACAGTTCTGAAATGTAGTTTCTGTTCCTTACAATTTTCTTTTCTTTTTTTTTTTTCTTAAGTTTTATTTGAGAGAGAGAGCGCGAGCACATGCATGTGGAGCAGAGGGAGGGAGAGAATCTCAAGCACACTCCTTGCCGGGCACGGAGCCCAAGATGGGGCTCAATCTCACAACCCTAAGATCATGACCTGAGCTGAAACCAAGACTCAGAAGCCTGCCTGACTGAGCCACCCAGGTGCCCCACGATTTTAACAGCACTTTCTTCTCTCCAGCAAACTTGATAGAAGAACGCAGTACATAATACATAACATCCAAAACGTGCGTTCACGGACAGCTGACGTGGTCATCAGAGCTTCCGGGCAGCACTAAGCTGTAAGGAGTGAAGTGTGGGGGGGTCGAAAGTTCCATGTCGATTTTCAACTGCACGAGAGGGTCGGTGCCCTGAACCCTCACACTGTTCAAGGGCCAACTGTGTATCTTTCCGGCCCCTCTTCCAGTGAGAATGCAGTTGTCAAACTTCTCTAGAGACAAAAGGAAGGACTCAGAATACTCTAATAGTATTTCAGGAGAAATCATGTATCTTAAGCTCCCCTCAAAATACACCAGGGCGCCTGGGTGGCTCAATGGGTTAATGCCTCTGCTTTCGGCTCAGGTCATGATCTCAGCGTCCTGGGATCGAGGCCCGCATCGGGCTCTCTGCTCAGCAGGGAGCCTGCTTCCTCCTCTCCCTGTCTCTCTGCCTGCCTCTCTGCCTACTTGTAATCTCTCTCTCTGTGTCAAATAAATAAATAAAATCTTTAAAAAAAAATACCTTCCAACCCCAAGGATCTGGATATAAAAACCCAACCTACTGCTCAAGGATGCAACTGCTTAAAATCAGAGATACTTAAGCATCTGCCTTCAGTTTGGGTCGTGATCCTGGGGTCCTGGGATCAAGTCCCACTTCGGGCTCCCTGCTCAGCGGGGAGTCTGCTTCTCCCTCTGCCTCTGCCCCCCACTGTGCTCTCTCTCTCTCTAGCACTCTCTCTCGCTCTCAAATAAAGATAAAATTTAGGGCGCCTGGGTGGCTCAGTGGGTTAAAGCCTCTGCTTTCGGCTCAGGTCATGATCTCAGCGTCCTGGGATCGAGGCCCGCATCGGGCTCTCTGCTCAGCAGGGAGCCTGCTTCCTCCTCTCCCTGTCTCTCTCTGCCTGCCTCTCTGCCTACTTGTGATCTCTCTCTCTGTGTCAAATAAATAAATAAAATCTTTAAAAAAAAATTTTAAAAATTTAAAAAAAGATAAAGTTTAAAAATAAAAAATCAGAGCTACTCCAGCGCTGTGTTAAGTTTTAATAGAAGAACACTGAAAGAGCCTAAGAAAGCACCGTGCACCTGCCAGTCCTCAGAGCCACCATGCCAGCATCGGAAATCACCAACAGGACAGAGAATGGAGCAGCTGGGTTTGTGGACTCCCCATGAGCCCTATCCACTCAGCCACAACACAGTACCATTCTGCTCACCGTCCTGGAGGAGACAGAGGTGCCCCTCCTCAGCCCTAAACCAGAGAAATTCCGAATAAGACCTCCCAGAAGGAAACACCCCTAGCAAGCAGACACCCTCTGACAGAACTTCTGAGTAGACCTCCCACCTCCTGACCAAACACACGCACGCCTGTGCCCACACACTGGTGCACGTGCACACACACTCCCCCGAACGCGGAAGGGAAGCCCACGCGTTCGGGGAGCCCTGAGGAGGCAGAACAGGCTGCGCATGCGCGCACACACCTTGCAGTCCTGCCCGCGTCCCGTGCCTTCTGCCTGCTCCATCCGCAGCCAACCCTGCCGTGGGTCATGGCCAAGGCTAGCGGGGAGCTTCAGTTACAAAGCCACTAAGTGACAGAGACAGGATCCTGAGACCCAAGGCCTTGCTCCGAATCACAGCATCATACAGACAACCCTCACATGAATCATGAATTCACACCAACCAATCCGGGTCCCAACACAACTGTCCACAGGACCTTTCAAGGCCATCCTCAAATTTATCTGAAAAACGGAAAATGGAAGAAGAGCTCACGTATTTTTTGGAAAAAGCACAACAATGAAATGAAAGCACTGGCCTTAAAGACGCTTAACATACTTTTCTCAAACTACAGTAATCAGAACCGCTTGGTTCTGTCATAAACAAGAAGAAAAAAGCAACGGACTGAGGCTTCCAGAACAGCACTGTGCACCAGATCTAACGTGGCCTGCAGGGACACTTCACGTCATGGAGGAAGAAACCACCACTCAGTAAGGCATCTCAGACAATGCACTCCCCGTCCGGGAAACAAGAAATTCGCTCCCTAACTCACAGGACTCACAGAAGGGGGAGGGAAGGAAAATTCAAACTTAGAGCATTACGGAACAGGAGAGTAGGGTTGCAGCCTTGCGGCAAGGAAAGGATCCTTTTAAATCACACAAACAGGCCTGGGATCCAGAATAGTTTTTGTTTTTGAATGCCTACAAATCAAGAGGCAAACGCTAAGGGAAACATGAACAAAGACTGTGGAGAAACAATATTTTAAAAATGGAAACGCAGGGGCGCCGGGCGGGCTCAGGCAGAGGAGCATGAGGCTTGAGCTCCAGGCCCACTTCAGGTACAGAACTAACTTAAAATGTAAAGAAGGAAAAAAAATTAAATAAAAATGGAAACCCAAATGGTCAATAAACAAATGAAAAAATGCACAACCTCAGCTATCAGCTTAGCAAAAATTAAAATATTATCCTATCAACTGTTGATGGAAGATTCTTTCAGAAATAACTGGTAGGGGTGTGAGTGGCCGGCCTCTGTGGAGGGCAATCTGGCACCACGCGTTAAATTTTCAAGTGTGTGAACCTTTAATTAAGCAATTCCACTTCGTGGTATCTACTCCAGAGAAACAACTGCCCGGATCAAGAGGCTCCTGAAAGGACTCTCACCACAGCATTTATAAAAACAAAAGGAGAGGAGCACCTGAGCGGGGGCTTGGTCAGTTCAGGGTCCTACTCTTGGTTTCAGCTCAGGTCATGATCCCACGGTTGTGAGATCGAGTCTACGTCAGGCTACGCACTGGCTGTGGAATCTGCTTAAGAGTCTCTCTACCTCTGCCCCTCCCTCTGCCTGAGTGCACTCTTTCTCAAGAAAATTTATTTTTTTTAAAGATTTTATTTATTTGAGATAGAGGGAGAGAAAGAGCGAGAGCGAGAGAGAGAGAGAGAGAGAGAGAGGGAACACAAGCAGAGGGAGCAGAGGGAGAGGGGGAAGCAGGCTCTCTGCTGAGCAGGGAGACTGATGTGGGGCTCGATCCCAGGACCCTGGGATCAGGACCCGAGCCAAAGGCACATGCTTACCCAACTGAGCCACCCGGGTGCCCCTCTCAGAAAAATTTAAAAAAATAAAAATAAAAATCATGATGTGGATTTACACATACCAATCTGAAAAACACCTCTAGGGGCGCCTGGGTGGCTCGGTGGGTTAAAGCCTCTGCCTTCGGTGCAGGTCATGATCTCAGGGTCCTGGGATCGAGCCCCACATCGGGCTCCCT
>LNAC01000505.1:643018-665745 GCA_002007465.1 Ailurus styani
TAAAAAAAAAAAAAAAAAAAACCTCTGAGCTGGAGTGTAAGGTAAAACAGTAACTTGCAGGATGTTAACACGTATGACACTACTTACAAAAAGAAAAGAAACAGAAAAAAAAAACAACACACAAAATTATCCCTATAGTTACCACAATTACAAACGCAGAGAAAAGAGTCTGGAAAGTTCTCTGCTACGCTCAGCAGTTACACTGAGCGATCAGGGAACGGGCATGGGGGAGAGATGTCCATTCTGTCCACGTTATTTCCTCTTTTACAAAAAAAAAAACCCCACATTCAGGTGTAGTCTTTTTGCTTTTTTTTTTTTTTAACTAAAAAAGCGAGAAGGAAGGAGCTCTCCTAAACATCATCACATAGTAAAGGTTACCGGGCTCACAGGAGCGAGGCACGGACAGGAAAAAGAACAGGTGGAATCAAGAGTTCCCAGGAGACACGGAGCCTCTGCCAAGCTGCTTCCTCGCTCCCGACGGGGGCTCTCGGTCGTCTGGGTAAAGCGTACAGCACGGTGATCGGCCGGAAGCGGCCAGCAGGGCACTCGGTCGTTCAGGAAGCGCTTACGGGCAGCGCCGGACGCCGGGCCCTCTGCCGGAGCCGGACGCACGGACGCACGACATGCGCAAGCCTCTGCTCTTAGGAAGTCTCCGTTCTAGCACGTAGGCTTGGGCTACAGGGAGTCCAGAAGCAAGAAAGTAATGAACACACACACCTGGAGGATGAAATCGGGTGGCTTCAGGGCCACGGTAGCCGGACGCTCCAGGAGAACTTCTCCGGGAGGACGGAACGGTCCGGCTAAAGCGCAGGCAGCAACACCTGCAGAGCGACGGGCTGGCGCCAACGGCCTCTGAGGCGGGAAGGAGCTTAGTTTACTCAGGAACAGGAGGGAAGCTGCAGGCCAAGGAGAATGGTGCCCGACGGCGACACAGACTTCACAACCCAAGATCAGAAATCGGGGTTTTATGCTCAGGAGAAGAGAAAGCCACAGAGGAGTGGAGAGTCAGACTCATTCATTTGAAAAGGATCATTTGGGTTTCTTTATGTGAATCGTCTAATCTAGCTCCTTTGTGAAGGGAAAAGAAGCAAGCAATTCAGGGAGCGAGCACAGGACCTTCCAGGACACGCAACTGTAAGAAAGTCGGCCGAAGATGGCCAAGAGGTACTAGGAATGGTGTGGACCCAGTGAACCCGGCGTGTGGCCGGCGCTGGGACGCCGGGCTCCCCGGGAGGGAAAGCAGCAGTGGGACGTCACCCAGGCTGTTCGGCGACGAGGTGGAAATGATGGAAAATTACTCGCACATCTACAAACTCCTGAGGGGCCAGAAAAAGACGAGGCTGTCCCATTTTAGAGCTCCTAAGCACTAGAGTGAGGGATTGATTTCAAAGCCTAAAATAATGTCTATGATTTCACCACTGCCTTTTGCCACCATGGTAACTCAACACTGAACAGCTTTCCCTAAAAACCTACGAAAACTGGGAGGGGGCAAAGCAATCAGGACGCCTCACGTTTCTAATTCAGTCGAGTCGAAGCACAGAGGAAACATTCCTCAAGTATTTTCTGCGTCCGGCCCAGAAGCCCGCCCTGCTGGGCCACCTGCCTGTCCTTGACCTTCTGTACCGCCGGGGTGGCGTCGCCGTACTGCAGAGAAGGACAAGAGTGGAAAGGCTGCCTGCGTCACAGCGAAGCTGGGGAGAGAACGTCGTGCCCTGATGCACGTGCGAGTCCCCAGTTTCCCCACAGACAACACACACACCACCCGTGGCCATGTCTACACAGCAGCACCACCCAGGTCTCATACCAGAGCCGCACCACACTTCGGCCAGATGGCACTCGCTCTCGCCGGGCTCTTTGCACAGATCCACCACATCTCTGCACATCGTCTCAGGGGTCACAGGGACCTCAGTGAAGTGCTGCTCGCTGTCACTGAGGTACACGGTGAGAAACATCTGCCAACAGAACGAGAGAGAGAGAGAGACAGTTGCTGTCAGTGTCCACACTGCGCCTTTCACTCTTCAGTCACCTCGGATCCCTCTCCCGAGCCCCCTGTGCAGAGCGGTGCCCACAGAGCCCCCAGGGTCCTGGGGGTTCAGGCAAACCAGTTCACACAATAGGCCCAACGAAGTCGGGCTCTGACGCTGTATTTGTTATTCATCTGCCAAATACTTACCCCGTTCCTCGTAGGTGCCAGCCCCACGCTCGAAACAGAGCCTCCTACCAACACTGGGAGGGAGATTCGGGGTAGCTGCGCGCACCCTTCTGTCTACACAGCCTCTTTGGCGGGAGACCTCAGAGCGCACTGTTCTGAGGGTGGGGATGGGAAATGGGAGACACAACCTGGAGGGAAATCTAATATTTATACCACACGCATCGACCACCTATTGAAAAAAATCGTACTTTCACGGCTAAAATGTTTTAATCAAATACCTACATTACAGCCTAAGTCTTCATCAACAAGGTGTTAGCAGAGCGACGGGCTGTCAGGCTAAACTCACCCAGCCTAGTACACAATGTACACCGGCCAGCAAAAGATCTCCATCTCCAACCCACTAGCCATCTTTCTCCTAGTAAACCCATACGCTGGCTCTTCAAAACACTGAGAGTAAAGAAAGCAAACTTCCACGCCAATTAAGTTATCCCCCCAAGATGTGAATTCCCCGTGCTGAGGAAACTGACACAGCAAATAAACCATGGACGGCCACGGAGGTAGGGAACCCTACTCAACTCAGCGAGCACCTCCTCCACGCGGGTCCGCACGTATCAGCATAAAACACACACAGTCTGAAAGAAATCCCACCAGGAGCACTTATCCTGCGAGAATAGGAGGCTTCGGCGGGTCCGCTCCGGACCAGCACACGTTCTACAACAGTGATTAACGAGCCACCAACACTGGGAAAAGTTACAGGTTTAAGGCCACAAAAGAGCAGGACCCGCACTTTTGGGTCTGGGGGGGACACGAGCCCACCCCCAGCCACGTGCCTCCCCCCCCGGCTCCCCCTTCCTCGCCCACCCCCAGAAAGCCACACTAGGCTCTTCTCTGCCAAAAGGCAGTGCCCGGTTAGGGACAGTAATGGACGCCAGCCAAGCGATCAGGCCGGTGCTGTAGGGGTGCGGTCAGGTCAGAGGAGGAGCCAGCAGGGGAGAACTCACCCCCAGGGTGAGCAGGCTCAGCTCCTCCTTCACCTCCGACCACGTTTTCTTAAGGTCACTGCGTCCTGTCTTCTTCCAGCCAAGGCTCTCAACTCACCAGAGCACGTGCAACGCAGTGAGTCACCCGGCCCATGAGAACACATAGTAGGGAACCCAGAAAAATTAACACAGTGGGTAGTGGTGAAACAGCAAATAAAACACAGGGAAAAACAAAAAAACAAAAAACGTACAGCTTCCCAGGATGAGCTGAGCAGCTTTCAAGCTAATTCTATCTGGTCCTTCCCCTCCCAACAAACTGTATTAATAAAGACACATCGTTTCGGGCTTCGACCAGACAAGAAAGCAGCACTTTAAAACCACACGAAAAGCCTAAAGCCTTGACAAAAAAATCACCTGGAAAAAATAACAAAGATTGCCTTAAGCTCACAGACTTCCACCCTGCCGCGGTCCTGGCAAACTGCAGGGCACATTTCAGGACGGGACTGAACGATCCACACTCCGGAATTCCACGGCGGCTCTCTGGGCTCCCCACCCACACCAACGCTGTCTGTGAAGTTTAACGCTTCAAAACCAGGAAGTGTTTGCCCTGTACACGACAGACAGGTGTTTGTGGAACTGCAGGGAGACTGAGCGTGCAGCCTGCACGGGTCCCAGCACCACCACCACCCCAGCCCACGGGGGGCTCCAGAGAGCTTCTGCACGGGCGGCTCAGAAACTCACGCCAACCCCAGACGAGCAGAGCCAGCACGGCCCTCTCTCTACAAATGAACAAGACTCACGGAAGCAATCGACTTGCTACTAAAATGACAGGGTCAGTTCTGCTCATCAGATCCATTCCCTCCTCTTCAGGCTGTTCCTTACAGGGGGGACGTACTAGGAAATGCTCCATGTAACCGCAGTAACCCCAACTCTCAGAGGGATCTAGTCTTCTACTTTCTGGAAAACAGCTTCCTTTACTTAAAGGTACGATTCCAAACAAGAGCAACGAGAGACATGTTCTGTTTCAGATTCCCTTTCCCCCCAAACCCACAGCGTCGCATGAACGGCAGGTGCACGAGCCGACCCCATTTCCACCTCCCGTGTGTGAGGACGCGCTCAGTGCTGACTGCAGGCCGTCCTCACGTGCTCCAGCCCGCGGCCGGCAGGCGGGAGGAGTGATATTGCCGGGGACTCCCGGACAAGAGGTCAGGGCTCTGCCCCCAGATCTGTTAATAATTAGCTCGACTGCCTTGGGGAAACCACCTCACCTCTGGGAGCCTCGATCCCCGTCTTCAAAGTAAGAGTCTTGTGCTCCAAACACTGCCGCGGACTTCAGGCGTCAAGGTCAAAGCCAACCTTCCTACAACAGCCGGCACACCGCAGCCAGCGTTCAGGCCCCAGCGAGGGCTGAACAAAGGCAGTGAGAAAGGATGGGTTCCGTAGGGAAGAGGGGTCTGGCGACAAAATGGAGGAGAAGGCAGTGCTGCGTGAGCGGCACAACTCAGGAGACATAGTAAATTCAGGAGGAAAAGCAGGGCTGCTCTGTTTTGTGGCTGCATCAGCGGGGAGGCCAGGGAGGGAGGGGGAACTGGTCTGGCTTAGCGGACTCGTGACCTGCCCGCGCCAACACCTGCCCCCACTGCCTCTCCGGGCCTTCCCTCCTAATCCCCTCCAGCTCCGCCATCCACACAGACGGCAGGCAGCAGGCGCTCCGGGCCCGCGGAGCCTGTGCACCTGCCCGGCTCTGTCTGCAGCCGGCTTGGCTGCTCCCCGGGGCCTGCAGGTCCGCACTGCCTTCCCAGTGAGGCCGTCCCTGCCATCCTTGCCCAAATCCCAACACACGTGTGCACACGCATGCACACCTCCCTGCTTTGTGCTCTCCTTGGCACGGTCCCTCACGCACCATGCTCTGTATTCGGTTAACTTGGCTTTCCCCTCCGTCCTCCCCTTCTGGAACATCCATGGCACGCAGGCCTGGGGTGTGTCCCTGCAGCGCCGCATCCTCAGCGCCGTGGACACGCGGCCGGCACACAGCGCACACCCAGTAAGTACTTGTTTGCAGATGCGCAGGTCCCGCGGCTGGTCCTGCATGTCACAGACCCCCTCGGACTTGCTCTCAGGGCGAGTCTGCCTGTGCGTGTGCAGAGGTGCGGCAGAGCACGCGGCCACTGTCGGCCACTCCAATGGAACTGAGAGCGGGTGTCCTCTCCGTCCTTCCACTCGCCCAGCCAGCCATCCTCCCGCTTCCACTTTCCCTTCATCCGGTACTTACAGGCCATCTGCCCTACGGACTCGCTCCCACTGAGCAGGTTACCTTTAACAGACAGCTAACGGCACACAGCGCCAAATTCAAAACAGAGGGGCCGTGTGAAGAGGGACCGTAAGAGGGGGTGCGGCGCGCAGAAGCCCGCCGCCGGGAGCACAGGGCAGCGAGGGGAAGGGGCAGAGCGCATCTGGGGGACAGCGAGGGGAAGGGGTGAGAGGGGCGTCGGGAGGCCACTGGTCCTCCAACGGGGGTGTGGCCAGAGGGCTGTTAAGCCCGGACGGCTGGGCTCCACCCTCAGTCCGACTGAGTGGACCCGGCAAGGGGGCCGAGATGCTGCATTTCTAACGCGCTCCCTCCCGTGTGCTGTGGACGCCGCTGGTCGGGAAGCCACTGTTCCAAGGTCAGAGCAAGGACTCTGGACTTCAATCGACAAGCCCACCAGAGGCAAATGGTCCAGAGACAGAGACACTGGTGACAGCGGGGGAGTGACTGCTGACAGCTACGGGGCTGCGCTGGGGCGACGGAAATGCTGGAATTAGTGTGAGGGTTGCACAACCTTGTGGGAAGTCTAAGAACCACTGAACTGCATGCTTCAGAATGGTGGTGTGTGAGTCATATCTCAATTTTTTTTTACAGAAGAGGTCCCTGGAGGATTCCAAGCAGGGTAGTGAAGTGATGTCAGGTTAAACGCGGTGGCTGCTGTGGAGCGGAGGCAGGGGACGACGCGCACGTCCAGGGAGAGGCCACGCGGCGCCCGAGCTGGAGGGGCCACACCGCAGGTGACGGCAGAGGTGGAGGAAACGGCTGGGTGTGGATTTTCTGCGAAGGCAGAGCCAGAGACGTGCATGACGGACGGCGAGCGAGAGGGCTGTCGTCTGCTTTCACTCGGGCAGGAGTCCTAATGGGCTGTGAGGGTGGATGCGCCCGGCCCCGCAGAGAGGGGACTGGTGTGGGCACCGCTGAGCATGACCGCTCCCCAGCCCAGCGTCCCCGGCCCCGGGGAGCTCCGCCGAGACGGCCCACAAACCCTCTGCGCCAGGCCGACCCGCCACAGTCCACGCTCGCCTGTCCTCTCTGTGAGGGGTGACCCTACTCCTTACGTGACAAAGAGAATTTGTCAAGTGTGATGGATTTCTTAGCCGGCGCGGCCACCACAGCGCAGGGGCAACGACACGGCCCGAGGGGGACCCTTTACACCAAGCGACCGCAGAGGTGCCTCTCCCGCCCACACCACTGCCGGGTGGCCGCCGCTGGCCACAGTATTTCTAACTGCTCTTTGTCCCTCCTAGAAAATTATGAGTAAAACAAAGCTAAGGCATCCCAACTTTGAAATAAACTTTTAAACCCATTTCATCCACTTTGAAATGTATGTATAAGTATGTCCCCAAGTTATGAAGGTTAAATATCACTTACACAAATATATCGCTTAAAATTTAAAATCTTTTAAGTTATAATCTGGCCACAATTATGGGCTTTAGTTTGATAATTTATACCTATTTAAAATTTTATAGAGGAAGTGAATCAGGGATTTTCTCAATAAATATCAATTCTCTTCTTACTTGAAAGAGTAGCAAAAAAATAAATAAAAAAGAGGATCAAAAGAGAGGGTCAGGGCGCCTGGGTGGCTCAGAGGGTTAAAGCCTCTGCTTTCGGCTCAGGTCATGATCTCAGGGTCCTGAGATAGAGGCCCGCATCGGGCTCCCTGCTCGGCGGGGAGCCTGCTTCCCCCTCTCTCTCTGCTTGCCTCTGCCTCCTTGTGATCTCTCTCCCTCTGTGAAATAAATAAATAAAATCTTAAAAAAAAAAAAAAAAAAAGAGAGAGGGTCAGCTAAACTAATCATCCTATTAACCTGAGGAAAAGCACGTTCATACATTTCCTCACGTGGCCACCTTTTATCTCTGTTCACAAATCTGCTGTGCTCCAAAAGGATAAAGAAATTCTTCAAAAATGTAATTTAATTCCCTAAAAAAGGAAATAAAGACAAGCTGAAGCTGTTTTTGCTTTGCCTTATTTTGTTTTGTTGAAAGCGTTATTAGCATGTTGAAATTTTTTTTTAAAAAAAAAGACATTTTAGCTGACTGTCAACTAAGTCTGGCAGAGAACAATTTTCGCCTACAATTCACGAATTTTTAAAGATAAAAAATAAAACTGTTAAATCTTAGTAGTTTCCAGCATCTGCTACCAAAACACTGTAGAAGGAAAAAGCACACGTTTTCGAAAACGTGTCGGTTACACACTGTTTTGTTACAAGACTGTTCACCACATCCTTTACCACAAACAGGAAGATGGCACGTGTGCACGTACGTGTACACACACACACACACACACACACACACACACACTCAGGCAATCCACACGCAGAAAAAAGCCTGGAATCATATTCGACAACTTAACAGTAGTGATGCTGAGAAGATTATGAAGGGACTTTCTGGGAGCTCAGCCATGCTTAAGTTTTCTAGAATGATTATGTACCATGTGCACAAGAAAACTGATATTTTAAGGAGTTGATGATGAAATCAGAAGATGAACATGGGGCGCCGCCTCCCGGGGCCTTGCTGTGACACGTACAGCAAGCACGCGCCCCATCGTGTTTTTCTGGGGCCCCAGTGCTGCCTCAAGTTTAGACAGGGGCCACGAGAAACAAGCAGTCCAGAAAAAGATCTTGGAAATCCACTACATCAGAACGGAATAGTATTTGGCCATCAAAAGGACCGCAGTGTGGAGACACGACCCGTGGATGAACCTTGACAACACTGTATTGAGTGACAGAAGCCGAACACACATAGGACGTGTCCCAAGGATTCAAGGGCACACAGATGAAAAGTGCATTAGTGGTTGCTAGGGGCTGGGGCTGCGGGGCGGGGTAACTGCTCAGGAGTTTGGGGTTTCCATCTGGGATGATGGAAATGTTCTGGAATTGGTGGTGATAGTTACATAACCCCATGAAGTTACTAAAAACCACGGCACCACACACTTCACAGGGTGAATTTCATGGAACGTGAATTATATCACTATTTAAAGGGCCTACGGCATGCTTTGTGTAAGATACGAAAGTCTCTTTTTTTTGAAGATTTTATTTTATTTATTTATTTGACAGAGAGAGTGACACCACAAGCCGGGAGACTGAGGGAGAGGGAGAAGCAGGCTCCCTGCTCAGCGGATAGGGGATTTGATCCCAGGACTCTGGGATCATGACCTGAGCCGAAGGCAGACACTTAACCGACTGAGCCACTCAGGCCCCCCCATTAACAATCTCTTAAGGGAGGTGAAATGTGCTCATGGAAAAATGAGACAATTGTACATGAATAAGACTGAAGGTAAAATGGAAATTCAGAAATGAAAAAAAAATGCACATGATCGGAGACAGGCTGAGGTTTCAGCCCAGAGGCAGGAATTAATGGAAAGCATAAGAAAATAATAAAACAAATCCGTAGTAGCCTTACTTCCAAATATATCATCTTTTCCTAGCATGTATACTTTTAAGCACCGTAGGCCCAAAAACGCAGAGATGACTTCATCAGCTCCCTGGCCCACAGGGAAGAATGCAAAAATGAGGCTCCCTGGGGAGGCTGTCGTGAGAGTCTTGCCTCTTCTCACGGACTCAAGCTCTGGGTATTTCCCGAGAAGCCTGGAGGTGAATTATCGTAATCAGGAAGAACGCAGCAACCATCAGGCTGAAGCCGCACGGAGCCCTCACAGACGCGCCTGTGCACCACGAGGACCAGGAACCGCAGAGGCACCTGCAAACGTGCGCCGCGGCAGGTGACGGAGCGACACAGTGACAGACCGGACGGCTCTTCTTCCCTCGGTACAGGTGAATACCAGCAGCCCCTCTCAGGGGCAGAGACATGCCAACTTCTTGCCAACTGGTAAACCAGGAACTTCATTTTTTTAGAGCATGAGCCACAAGGAGAAGAGATTCCTCAAAACACGATCAACTCTAAAGTGCCCTTCAGAGCAGAGGAATAACAGAAGATAAAACAAACCGCAAACCCTGGAGGGAAGCAATTGTTTTAACTAAACTGAAACAACGAGGCACTATGTAGAGCTCTTACAACAGCAACTGGATTAAAAGACCCAACAGAGATGAGACTGTAGGACAGTGACAAACCGGGCCTGATGGTGGCACCACGTACGCTGTAAAAATCCATCTGGAAAGTAAAACAGGTCGTGTCAAAAGCCACAGAATTAGGTCTACGTCACGACCTTACTTGTGGGAATTTATCCCAGAGAAATAACTGAAATGAAGACAAACTCTAAATGCCACAAGATTGTCTCTACAGGCTTAGATCTACGAAGAGTAACGTGGAAAAGGAAATATCCAGCAACACGGCAAAGTAAGTTGAAAAACCTCTGCTGGAAGGGTTATGACCTAGCCGCCAACTCCCACAAACACGGTGTTGGGCAAGTGGGGAGATCAAGCTACGGAACAGAATGCTGTGAAGGTGCAGAGCAGAACCATCTAAAACCACATACGGGGAACGGGCTTGCGCAGCACGTACGGGAGAGCGGGCACAGACGTCACTTTAAAACACTCTCGGTGTTGACATACGTCCACGATCATTTCGGTCTCAAAGTACACGTACTAGAGACGGTGATAAAAGAACCCGGAAACACTCTACGGAACGTGGCAGCTGCGATGAGGATTTGCGCCTGCTTCTTACCAACGGGGTCGGATGGGAGAGGAGAGGCGCAGAGGGGAGACGCGCTCCTCACCGGGCCGGGCTCCCCGCCACCCCCGCGCTCTGCAGTGAGTCATGCCCAAGCCACGTCCAGACACTTGCCCTTCCAAAAATCCCCCGGTCACGGACAATCTTCTTTTAAAAACAATGGGTCACAGATTTATTTTTAAGAGCTCCGTTTTAGAGGACGTGCATTCACTGTGACTATGATGTTATGCTCTTAACAGAGGATGATTCATTTTCACGGAGGCATTATCTCAGATTAAAATTGGGAAGAGTCTTCCAAGCGGAAATACAAAAAAAACAACCAAACCCACAAAAACTAGTTAGGGCATTTACAAGAAATTTACTTTGTGTCAGAGGCTACAGTTTATTCCTTTGATTTACAGAACCATGTAAAGCTCCACAGAAAGAAAAAGGAACCGAGAGTCTAAGATCTCCTCGTTGCAGAAAGGAAACAAGGCTTTGTGACAGCGGCTTCGGAGTTCTGACCCAGAAAACCTTCAATCCCTCGGGTTTACCGAGGAGAAAAAAGAACACGAGATGGGAAAACATGTCCATTAGAGGCAAAGGAACAACGTGTGAGAAGGGCGACACAAATCGTCCCCGATCCTTACACCTCTCAGGAACTCGGCGTCAGGGAGGAGTCTGCGTGGTTCGGGGTTCAGCCCTCGCTGGTGCGGGGAGAAATGCAAACCCTCACCTCCTTGTCACCCTGGGCTGCACCCCACCCGCCCAGAGGGACACCTCCCTCAGCACCGTGACAGCGAACGGGAAAGAATGAACGAACAAGGAACATCAACCAAAGCTTCGTCCAACCGCTCAGGCCCAGGCGGCCCTTTGACCCTGCCAAGGCCGCCAAGAGCAGAAGGGCTAGAAATGACACGCCGGTCATCCCCACCTTCTGGGACCTTCTGCCACGCCTGCTCACAGGTGGGCCTCTCCGAGGACCAGGCTGCCAGTCTTCGTGGGTCGGCGCTCCGCTGGGCTCCCCAGCCTGCGTGCCCTTCCCCACCCCCAGTGTCCACGTGGCCAGCTGCAGGGGTCTCAGGGGAGCCTCCCCGGGGACCGGGGCAGGGGGCAGGGACACGCACCTCCCAGCGCTGTGTCCTGGCCCTCTGCGACTCTGCCCGGCCCCCAGGACTCCCGCCTGCAGTTTCCCCCCAAGGCCACCGCAGACTATGAGGACTCTGGTCAGGGTCAGCGATGTGTACACCCACCCGGACGCTGAGTGCCCCGCGTTTTCTCACGGCATCATTTACAATCCGTCTGTCAGTTTCCATCAGCCACATCTGAGTTAAAGCAAAAGCATAAAATCATCAACAGATTTTTTTTTTACTCGTTTGGGCACGACAGCAAGTGAGTGGAAGTTAGAAATCAACACCCCAGGAAGTTTTGTTGTTGTTTTTTTTTTTAAGATTTTATTTATTTATTTGACAGAGAGAGATTACAAGTATGCAGAGAGGCAGGCAGAGAGAGGAGGAAGCAGGCCTGCCGAGCAGAGAGCCCGATGTGGGCCTCGATCCCAGGACCCTGAGATCATTACCTGAGTCGAAGGCAGAGGCTTTAACCCACTGAGCCACCCAGGCGCCCCCACCCCAGGAAGTCTTAACAGCAATTGGACGGCACCAAACAGGAAGTCCCCCAGGCACCCAGTGTCATGCAGAGAACAAGGTCATCCTCCGAGACCACCTCCGTCCCAGAAAAAAATGATACTGATATGGCAAGTACGAAGCGGCTGCTTTGAGAGAAAAATCCTCCACGGAAAAATCGCGTCGTCTCAGAAAGCTGCCTGCTGCCCACAGACGTCTGATCACATCCGCACTCGGTGCCCGCGAGCCAACGGCACCGCCGCCTCCGGGCCTCACAGGACTGCTGTCCTCCCGACCCGACGTCTGTCCCTCGGGAGAAGCTCCTGGCTCTGTCCCCTCCCAGCCCCCGCTGCTTGTTGACCTGGCCATGTGTCCCACCTGCCCCTGCCAGGACTTCCCAAGCAGCTACCAGGCCGGCACAAGCGCGGCCGGAAAGGCAGGAGAGGAGACTGAGGCGCGGGGAGGCATCTGGACGGGGGCCGCAGGGCACCCGGGAATTCAGCGACGACACCCTGCGTGAAGGCCACGCATGGGAGCGACCGGGAAGAAGGGGCAGCGCAGCAGGCACGCAGGCAGGCGCGGACAGGGCTCGTTCACCAGGGCGCCTCGGGTCGAGAGCAAGTAGGCTAGGAGTACGGGAGAGGTCACCAGAGGGGTCTCAGAGTGCGGTCCCCAGACCAACGGCATCAGCGTCATCGGGGGACCTGTCCGAGCAGCAAGTCTCAGCCGCGGCGTCCACCCCCAGCAGACGTCCTGACTCGGAAGCCCTTGGGGTGGGCCCGCCACCCCACGCACGACACGCAGCCTGAGAAGCACCAGCTTCGAGGTTACGCGCAGGGCGAGGGCAGGAGGACCGCGCTGTCGATACCGTCCAGCAGGAGCTGTCTGACCAGCAGGTGACCCGCCCCAGGAGCCACCCCAGAAACAGTAACCGCACTGCAACACCACACACTCACAGGCACCCGCGTCTGTCTTTGCATACCGCGAATTTCAGGGAACTTGGTTTACATCACCAGTTGCACAATCACGGCCTCAAATCACCAAATGAGAAACCTGAAAACCCACACTTTTCCTCACTCATCTGCCTGGATGAGCTCACCTGTTCCCTACACCTGCCCCTTAGTGTCCACGCCATCTCCAGGCTTCTAGAATGATCCAGAGACCCTCCAGCTGCCTCCAGCTGCGCCTACACATACACACACGTACACCCCTCCAGGCACAAGGAAACTTTCTCTTTGCTTCTCTAAAGTCCACTCGTGCACAGTTGTTTATACCCCGGTCTTATCTGCCTCGCTGTGTATAAATTCCTTTAGGACAGAGGTGTTGACCCTGAAAGACTTCCTCCACCCCACCCCACCCCAGCTGGCTCAGACTCACACAGCAAGTGGACAACACAGGCTGGCCCAGGTGCAGGGCCGCCGTGGCCCGAGCTGCGTGGGGCCGGGACAGTCGGCGGGAGCAAGAGTGGGAGCAAGAGCGAGCGAGCGCCCACACCAACGTGCCGTGCAACCTCGAAGTGAGCCTCCCCAAACCAGAGCGGGCCTCGGAAGGAGAAACGAGGCCTTCCGCTCAGAGTAACTTAAGAAATCTGCTCTCTCCTTTTCAACAACGCCCGAAGCCCGCCTTAGATCTCAAATTCCAAACACATGCCGCAGAGCAACTTGGTGAGGCCATCTGCTTTCAGTATGTGCGTAAACAAACACGAAGGAAGTCGAAGGACTAGACCGGCAAGTAGGTCAGCGCCCGACCCCCGCGCCCTCCCGCTCACACTTCCGCACGGAGCCCCGCTGCTTGATGCGCGTGGGAGCCACTTCACGGAAAGGCACTTTTTTTTCTTTTTTTTTCTTTTTTTTTTTTAAGATTTTATTTATTTATTTGACAGAGAGAGAGATCACAAGTAGGCAGAGAGGCAGAGAGAGAGAGAGGAGGAAGCAGGCTCCCCGCTGAGCAGAGAACCCGATGCGGGCCTCGATCCCAGGACCCAGAAACCATGACTTGAGCCGAAGGCAGAGGCTTTAACCCACTGAGCCCCCCAGGTGCCCCGGAAAGGCACTTTGTCATCCAACGTCTGGCTCTCCTCCACTAAGCACGCTACTTCTCAGACCCGTGAGGACATGGGCACAACCATCCCCTGTCCCCAGTCGGACCCTTGCTGCCTCGCACTGTGCAATCAGAGCATCCCTCCATCCTCAGAATCCAGCTCTGGGAACTCTCTAAGCCCAAAGCCAATCGTGGACATAAACACAGGTGGGCGAGAACGACCCTCGCCCAAGAAAATCCAAAGAAAGAGCACTCAGGGGCGCCTGGGCGGCTCAGACGGTGAAGCGTCTGCCTCCGGCTCGGGTCCAGGGTCCTGGGTTCGAGTCCCGCGTGGGGCTCGCTGCTCAGTGGAGAGTCTGCTTCTGCCTCTGCCCCTCCACCCGCTCATGCTCTCTCTCCAGTAAATAAATACAATCTTTAAGAAAAAAGGCAGACCATTCACGCACTCCAACATCAGGTCGCCACCGTGAGTCAGTGTGCCGAGCACCAGAAACCCCAGGCGAGGTGCAGTAGCCAGGCCCCAGAGCTGGCACCACGGGCTGGCCGCACGGAGGCACACCCAAGGTCCGGGGAGAGCAGCAAGCATCCCTCGCAAGGAGTGCCACGGAGCTGGCAACTGAAGGCTGAGCGAGACGAGCGGGGAGAGGAACATGCAGGCCGCAAACCATCCTCCCGGGCAGAGGGCCAGCGGCGCGCGACACGGCATCACTCCGTCCTGGAGCTGCCGCAGCCGGAGGGCGTGCGCAGGACCGGACGGATGTGCAGGGACAGGTCTGCGCTCAACCCCCGGGGCACACACGTGCTGCAGAAAATGTCGGGGTGCACGCCGGGCGTCACCCGCCCCCCAGAGAGTTACGGCGAGGTCAGGGCACACGGGGCACGGACAGAAGCATGGAACAGAGGACAACTTGCCGTGAGCAAGAGGGACGTGATGTCCAGCCCCACCAGCAGCCCTCGCGCAGGTCCCCTGGGGGCCGCGGACCAGGCGGGAAGCACATCTTCGGCAACAGGGACACAATTGCAACAGCAGGCCAGAGAGCGGTGGCGCGAGCAGATGCTGACCGGTTGGGTGTTTTGTATCTGTCACTTGTACCGTGAGGCTCAGTATCGGATGGAAGCGTAGGGTCGGCCCAGAAAGGATGACCTTAGACCTGGGCTAGACATCAGACACTTTACATCTGACTACGAGCTCATCCCGCACGCTGGGACAGGATCAGTCCTGGAGTCTTCTGGAGAGGGAAGACACAGACCTCCGTTTCAGGAAACCCACCACGGCTTCGGTGTGTGGAACGGACCGGAGGGGCAGAGGACAGCGCGGGTAAGAAGAGAAACAGGGAGAGGATCGCCGGGGCCGGGCAGGGGAGGGGCGTGAGGCACAGGACAGGGCCTGTGACACAGAGGTGGCGTGCGGTCAGGGGGCCAGGGGAGAACAGAAGGAAAGGGGCCCAACACCCAGGTCTCCGGCGGCTGTGGTGACCAGCAGAAGCTACCAGGGAAAGACCTTTCTACCGTTAAAATTAAGGGTTATCCCAAAAAGCCCCCCTTTTCTGAAAATCAGCAAAGGACCACAATTGCCCCATCGCAAACTAGCTTGCAGCTGCAGCTCAGCAAAACATGGGCAGGTGCCCTTCAGAGTGGAGGCCGCTCTGACTCATTTCCTCGATGGCGGCTACTCCGTCTCTCCGCCAATAAAAAGGAGGTATCTCTGATGTCGAAAACCACCGGTGAAGGGACTTGGAGGTGAGCCGGTCAGAAGCTGCCAAGGCGGTACCGTCGCGGGGTCCAAAGGAGAGTTGTCACACATTTTGAAGGCTGGGGCTTCCTTCAGAAACCGGACTTGCCCTACTGGGTTTTAAAGAACCAACAGGGGCTGCTGCGGGCTCCTCTTGAGCCCCTCCGAGCTCTCGGATTCCAGACGAAGTCTGGTTTCCCTGCAGCCGTCCCCCCGACTCCCGCCTGGTTTTACTCCGGGCCTGCCGAGGCCCTGCTGCTTCTCTCGCCCCAGGCCTTCCCCAGGGCACGAGGGCAGGTCCCTGAAGCAGGTGACACACCATGGCCATCCAGTCTGAAAACCAGCGAAGGGAAACCTCGGCAGAGTGGATTCTGGATGCAGAAGGGGAGGGGGAGCTGCAGACTCAAGGTCAATCGCGGACCCAACAGGAGAACCCTCCCCAGGGAAGGATCCCGAATGCCAGGCCCCCGCAGGGAAAGGTGGGCACCGCATCTCCTACCAGAAGTGAGCTCCCCAGCAGCGCGGCCAGGACGAACCACCGTCACCCCCAAACTCCTACTTTATCTCCAGTGGACTTTGCTTCAAAACAACCCTCCCCACTTCCTCCTCCCTTGCCCATAAATCCACGTCCCTCTCCTTCGTGTGTCGGACTTGCCTGTGGTCAGGTCAGAGCCTGCGTGTCCCAAACTGCAAGTCTCTGCTATTCCTGAATAAACCGTGCTCGCAGGGCAAGGGACTGACTTTTATTGAAGGTTACCGCGGGCCCCGCCGTGATAAGGCCGTGATAAGGTACAGCTTCTACTCGTCTTAGGTGGCTGGCTGTGGCCCTGCCTCGGGGGCCTTGGGAGGCCTCTCCTCTCCCAGCCTCTCCGGGCCAATTCCCTCGGGCACCCGCACAGCCCCCGGTCCACACGGCAACGCAGGGCTCCTTCCTGGTCGATGAGGTGCGGCCCGTCACTCCCCTGGGGGCCACTGCACCCCCCCCCAGCCCCACCTCAGCCCACACCCCCCTGCTCTCACTTCCGCCCTTGGCACCCTCCCCAGCGCCTCCCGGGCAGCACTGTGTCCTCCAGGCCTGTGCCCCGGCCCAGCGTCTGCCCATGTGACACACAGGACCAGCTCCTCTCGGGCACTCGGGTCCCACTGAACTGTCACTTCCCCGCTCCCCCAGTCGAAAGCAGCCATCCCAGCCGCGTGATCCTACTGGAACCCCACTCCCTGCGTTCCTTTCTTATTCTCCACGTGCCCCCACCCCCCACTCAGCTCCGCGGGAGGTACGCTCCCCGGACAGGGTCTCATCCTCTGCTGTATCCGGGCACTCAGAACGGAGCCCAGAACACCGCACCGCTCCCTACGTATCCGCAGAGCAGAGCTGCCCCGAAAGGCCATCCAAATGCAATCCACAGGTTACTACGGAAGGATGACACAAAGACAACCGGTGCTGAGATGTTTCCGTGGCACGGGGACGAGGTGGCCACCTCCGTGTCATTCGAAACTTACTCATCTCGGTTTGGGTTTAAATATGGAAAGATGTCCGTTCTCCTTTCGCACTTCAAAAACAACTGTGGTTATGTTCTGAACACTAATGTTTGAGGTTATCATTCACCAAAAAGCACCATGGCCACCGCGTCCCATAGAGTGTATACAGAAATAGTCTAATGTCGGTACTGCCACCTCAAGGAACATCTGTGTGCAGGCAGACCTGGTTCATAGCTCATGTCTGCTGAGTGACCAGGAGCAAATTCCTGAAAACCTTTGAGCTTCCAATTCCTCATCTGTGGAACGAGGAGGAGAAGATGCGCTTCACAAGGTCAGCAGGAAATTTGGTGGGATGACCGACCTAAAGCACCGGGCACGGTGTGGGGGCCAGACGGGGTCTCGGAGAAGCTCCTTCCCTCCCCTGGGGAGGGACACCGGAGCACGGGGCCTCCAAGCCCCCCGCTCTGCTCACAGAAGCGTTCAGTCCACGGGGGGTGACCGTGAGCTGTGCTGTCCCTCTTCCGTTATCACCACCAGCACCTGCAACTGGAATCCCAGACTGCTTTATTCATGACAGTGTTCCACTACTTCCCTCAAATTGTGTCTCGGAGACTTTTATTTCAAGTGTTTGAAATGTAATTAAAGTAGTACTAAGCTAAAAATGTGTTTCTAGAGAGACCACTGAAGTTTGCACTGCAGAAGTAATAGTTCAGTATTTACTGGCCAAATGGATATTTTCGAAGAAAATTTAGTTCTCTTATCATCCCAATCAACTATTTGGTTTAGGATACATTTTATGTAGAAAAAACTAGAAAATGACCACAAATTGCTGAGTCTAGGCAACTACTTCTCCTACACAAGATGTGTGTTTAGAATGTCCGTTTCTTTGATACAATGACTTTCTTTTGCTGGGACAGTATACAAAATGTTTTCGGGGCCCTGCCTCCGTGTCACCCAGTGCTCCTGAAGGGTCCCCTACTGACTACAACTTCTCCTTGGCTCTTCCCAGTAGAATGTAAAACGTTAAGGTCTCACTCAGCACTCCAAAGTAAGTATACATGTCATACAATGTCTGTCATCTGTGTTTTCTTTTCCCAATTACATCTGACTAAAGAAAAAATGCTCTCTTCAGAACACAGCACACCATCGAAAAGCAGGTATTTCAATCATGTTTGACTTGGTGAAGTGGCAGGAGCAGAAAAGAACACTCTGGATTCCTAAACTCTCCTACTCCACTCTCCTTCTCACTTCACACTTAGTAGAGGCTGGGGAGAGAGAGGTGCACAACCCCAGATGGCAAATCCCACCCACAGGCCCTGCTACGCAGTCCCCGCTGACCTGGAGAGCGGCCGCGCGACCCTGGAGCGCCAAGAACGGCGTGGAGTCAGCTCCGACCTGGTAACCAGTGCCACAAACTATCACAGATTACCAAGAGATAAAGGTCTATAGTATTCCTTAAAAGCTTCGGGAAAAAAACAGGTTTTGTCTTACTGTTCCCACTTTCTGCTGTCGGGGGGTAGTGGACAGGAACTGGGAGAGAAAACAGTTCTTCCTAGAAACTGTATGTGAGTAAATGACCCTCCGTTCTCGCGTCCTCCAGATAAACAAATTCTCTTCAAGTTAACTGTTCAAATACAAGTGGCTATATGCTTGTGCGAAGGTTCTTTAGAAAGTCTAAACCACTTCCCTGAAACAGGGAAAAATACAGAAAATTTTTAATGCTTTTCAGCAGAAGTCACAAGACAAATCTCACTAAAGCACAGAAAATGTGAGGTATTTGCCACATATTTTTTAAACAGATGATTTGTTTAACAGCCTTTGAGAATTAACAATTCTACAAAGCTAGAGAACTTACCTTAAACTTTATTTTGGAGTCAAACCTAAGCTAACTTGCTACATTACTATTCAACAAGAAGAAATTCTTTCACCATGTGGTATAATCCTATAAACACAATGTCCTAAAACTATAACTCGAAATTTCAATACACAATTTCACTTTGGAAGATATGTGCAAATGAGACCCCCCTTTTACAGGAAAATAAGACAAGTATTTAAGCACAAGTCCTGCCTCTGGTCTGAGCTGCACGAGGTGGTTTTCTCTAGAAATATATAAATCCTCCCGACCAGCCGTCAGACTTCTAAAGGAGCCGCAACAAGAACCCAATTTTTTTGTCCTAGACTCTCCAAATTAGAAGTTCACACAATCGGGTATTATCTTACAGCATCACAGAATAACTAGAAATAATTAGGACACTCTGCAGCCCTGGAAAATGCCACAAATTTAAAACTTTAAATCATGCTCAGGTCAACTGAGCTTTTGAAAATAATCTCTCCTTTTCTTAAAGTCATGATCCGTATCAGGGCCACATGATGAGACTTGGTCAAAGAGAACACTAAACTAAGTCCCTGGGAAACCCTTTTATCAAGTCATTAGGGGTAAAACAGGCCATCACGATTTCATTTTAAAATATTAAAGTAGGGGGGCGAGGGGCGGGGCGCGGAAGCTCAGCCGGTGATGAGTCTACCTTGGGCTCAAGTCGTGATCCGGGGGTCCTGGGACCTGCCTCTCCCTCTGCCTCTCCCCTTCCCCCTGCGTGTGCTCTCTCGCTAAAGTTACTCTTTGGCCACTCAGCCAAACTGCTCACCGTGTCAGTGCTGTGGCCACCAGCCCGTGTGGCTATTTAGCTATAATTCACACTAAATAATTGTTTGAAGACTCCAGTTGTCATCCCACCGGCCATGTTTCAAGTGCTGTAGCTGCAGGCGACCGGCGGCCACCGGGACAGGATGAACGGAGCGCAGGTCTTTACAGCCAGACACGCATGTAACACATGGTATCTACCGCACGGACAGGCGAATTCAAGTCCTCCGGCCTTCCGTGGGGCACGGCACGACACCGCGTGGTTTTGTGTGGTTTGGTTTTGTTCTTAATTCAGTATTTCAAGAACAGGCATAAACAGGAATTTTTAAAAAGCTACATCTAAAAAGAGCAGTGAACGCTTTGAGAGTTGGCTAAACTCATAAAGACATTTCTGAATATAGGCTTTGCTTAAACACAACGGCTTTGCAAAATAAAATGAAAAAAGACAGCTGATATCATTTTGAATAGTTGAGAAATTCTGTTTGTAATAATTACCTCCCTTTATCTGATAATCAAATATAGTGAGGGAGGCTCAGCTAAAAAGCCCTACTCTCCACCTGCAAACGATGCTTTCTGCGATGAGGAAAATACGGTGTCAAATAGGAGAAGTTGACCAGTTTCTTCTTACCAAGTTGTAGAAATATCAGAGAATCAGAGATGCTTTGGTGGGTATCTGAAAATGGGTGTTAACTATCACACCCGCTCTGCCGCACCCTATCATTACCTCCACCCTGATACTCAGCTGTTTGCCTACTTATTTTTAGTTAGTCTACTAAAATGCACCTTCCCTTCTGGTTTTGGGTCCAATTATCACTTCATGTCCCACACGAAAATCACTTGCTTCCCTACCATTTGGTGAGAAAATACACAAACACCATTTATTTGCACATTTTTAATATAATGCTGTCTAAACAGCAAGCTGTTATCTTTAGAATGCCTTGAAAAGCAAATCAAGGAATGTACTTAATGCCAGAGAACTACACGCTTAAAAATGGTTAAAAAGGCAATTTCTGTTATGTACATTTAACCACCACAACCAGAAAAAGCACATCAAGATGACTGTCTACATCCTGAAATAATCCACTTTTTCAGAGGAAGCACACTGCTTTTCCCAATAAATTGGTTAGAATTTTTCAAATAAGAAAATATCAAACTTCACTCGATGTTAAAATTAAAATCCAGTATATCAAAAGCCAAAGATGAGAACATAGTTAAGAAAACGGGTTTACGGGGTGCCTGGGTGGCTCAGTGGGCTAAGTCTCTGCCTTTGGCCCAGGTCATGATCTCAGGGTCCTGGGATCAAGCCCCGCATCGAGCTCTCTGCTCAGAAGGGAGCCTGCTTCCCCCTCTCCCTCTGTCTGCCTCCCTGCCTATGTGTGATCTCTCTCTGTCAAATAAATAAATAAAATCAAAGAAAGAAAGAAAGAAAGAAAAAAAGAAAGAAAGAAAGAAAGAAATTAAGGAAGGAAGGAAGGAAGGAAGGAAGGAAGGACGAAAGAAGGAAAGAAAGAAAGAAAACGGGTTTACTTTCCAGTACCCAAGAAATGACAGGATAAAAACACACCTAACACGATGGCACTAAATCAAAACGTGCCTCCCGTTTGTACGGACCCCAGGTGTAAGCTGTGCTTTCCCCAGGACGGCAAATCCCACACAAGCTGGGCACCGGACGGAGCACTTCAGAACCAGCAACCCTAATTCTCAGATCCCCCTAAGCGCTCCGTAGAATCATTATCCCCACTTTACAGATGCTGAACCTGGGACAAATCACGTGTTAAAGAAGGTGGTTCTGGTCACTAAGGTTGTAGCTGAAGTAGTGGGGTCCTGGCTACTCCTGGCTTCAGCGCTGGGGGGCTAGCTGCCCCCCAACACTGGGAGTCTGCTCAGGGTGATCCGAAGAACCAGACGCCTCACTCAAACGCAGTCTCCACAACAACACGACCGTTCATAGATTGTGATCATCTGGTGTACAGCGGGGACAAGGAAACTCTCCTAAGTTTTAGGAAAGCCCAAAGGATATCTTAACGTGAAACCATCCTTAAAATACCACCTTGCAATAACCGGCACTTATCTTGCTCCTTTATTTTTAGGAAAATTCAGAAACAATCTGCAAAAGTCATTTCAAGAAAAAGAAACGTGGGCACCTGGGTGGCTGAGTGGGTTAAAGCCTCTGCCTTCGGCTCAGGTCATGATCTCAGGGTTCTGGGAAGGAGCCCCACATCTCTGCTCTGCAGGGAGCCTGCTTCCTCCTCTCCCTGTCTCTCTGCCTACTTGTGATCTCTCTCTCTCTGTGTCAAATAAATAAATAAAATCTTAAAAAAAAAAAAAGAAAAGAAAAAGAAACGTTAAAGGGGGGGCAGGGAGAAAGAGACATAAATCCAAGGGATATTTTAATAGCAAACTCCTTCACCTTCTTCCATGGTCCATATTTTAATACCAGGCATTTGCATCACAAACCTGACTTTGTAACCAGGTATTAAACTAAAACAAGATGCATACCACTCAACACTTCCCAATTCCTTGAATCCCGGCAGGACAAAATATCCCAGACCATCGAAACTCGCCGATGAATCCCGATAAACTAAGTTTGCCCAGACTGCGAACGGTCAGGACGCCCTCCCACGACGCGGGGTGCCGCGGGCGGACGACAAAACTTTAGGCACCTGTAACTGCAAGGGAACAAAATCTGTCCTCACGCCATTCCACAGATGGAGCAATGGGGTAAAAGTTGCCGGCTTCTTTGTCTCAACACACGAAGCAATAAGAAAACAGCGAGAGCTGCAAAGTGACCCCTGGTCCGGGGGAGAGGCGCGAGCACAATTGGGGGGGGACAGGGGACGCAGGCACGAGCCCCCAGACCAGCACCCCCCCCAACCCTGACTCCCAGTGCGGGCGCTGAAGGAAAGCACCACTTCACTCCAGCGTCAGCCCAGGGGGGCCAGAGCTGGGGGGGGGAGGGGGCTCCAGGGAGCTGGGGCTCGAGGGTTGGTGGGGGGAGGCCGGAGGCTCTGGGACTGGGACTGGAGGCCAGGTTCGGAGGATTCAGCGGGCTAGGGAGTCGCAGGTGTCATGGGGCCAGAGGCTGGGGGCCAGGGGTTGAGGGCCAGGAGGACCAGGAGGGCCAGGGGGCTCGTAGGGGGAAGGCTCGCAGGCCGGAGGGTC
>LNAC01000505.1:667496-720218 GCA_002007465.1 Ailurus styani
GGAAGAGGTGGGGGCAGCGCCTGTGGCGGGGGCTCCGGGGAAGAGGTGGGGGCAGCCCCTGTGGCGGGGGCGCTCCGGGGAAGAGCCGGGGCAGCCCCCAGGTGCGGGCGCTCCAGTGGGGCGGCCTCCGGAGGTGCCTCCTCCGCAGCGAGGCTGAGGGGTGAGGCCAGGCGAGGGGTGCACCTGCCGGTGCCCAGCTCCCGGACAGGCAGCGCTCCCTGGGCCCGGCACCCCCGCTTCCCAGATACCCGCCAAACCCGAGTTGCGCGCCACCCCCCCCACCGGAAATAGTGAAGTGCAGCTGATTCCATGAGAATGTAAACTTCTCCAAACCTGCGGTGTGAAGTCTAGGTAGGTTGGCGGACTGTCGTCCTGAGTTAGGCAAAGGGGCTCCGTCGCTGCGCTGGTTCAGTACTTCCCGATCGCCTGCCGCCTGTTCCGAGCACTGCTATACCCCATGCACAGAACAAACATTGGATGGGCGGCAAAACCAATAGCGAAGTGTATCAATAATCAGTGATTACACAAATTACCAGTACGGCCCTAAGGACAAAATTGAAGGAGGTCTGGGGAGGAGCTTGCAGGTACAACTCTGAAGAGGGTGGTCCAGGCGGGTGTCCGGGACCCAGGACCCAGACGTGAGGCTGGGGAGCTAGCGGAGCACCCCCCAGGGCCGAAGGCTTCCAGGCGGAGGCACAGGCCAGTGCAAAGGCCTCTGGGAGGCCTGCCTGGTGTGTGGCAGTCGGGGGTGGGGGGGCCAGGACAGCTGCAGAGACCACAAGGGGACAGCGGAGACACCACTTCGCCCCCCTCACTCGCCCCTCCCCCGGACTTGTGGGCCCAGCAAAGTGGAGAGCCCCGGGAAGGTTTGAAGCCTGTGATCTGACTCTCGTTTCCCTGGGAACATTTCGGCTGCTGTGTGGAACCCGCTGGACTTAGCAGAGAACCTGCAGCAAGCTCTTGCAGTCATCCAGGCCGAACATGGGAGTGGTTGGGGCAGTGGCCTGGGGGTGCCCAGCTTTGGGATGCGTTTTGAAGAATTCCCTGACACATTAGCTATGGATATAAGAGAAAGAAGTCAAAGGTAAGTCCAAGATGTTTGTCCTGGTGGATGAAGCTGCCACCAGTTGAGGCAGAAGACCATGAGAGGGGCATCCCATCCCGCAAGGATCCTCATTGGCAACCCACAGCTCATAAAGGGACCCTTGAGCCCTAAAAAAAAAACACCTGACCTCATCCAAATGGCCAACAGTCACATGAGAAAGTGCTCACCATCACTCGGCATCAGGGAAATACAGATCAAAACCACAGTGAGATACCACCTCGCACCAGTCAGAATGGCTAAAATCAACAAGTCAGGAAACGACAGATGTTGGCGAGGATGCGGAGAAGGGGGAATCCTCCTACACTGTTGGTGGGAATGCCAGCTGGTGCAGCCACTCTGGGAAACAGTACGGAGGTTCCTCAAAAAGTTGAAAATGGAGCTACCCTATGACCCAGCGATTGCACTACCGGGTATTTATCCTAAAGATACAAAAGTAGTGATCCTCAGGGGCCCATGCACCCGAATGTTTATAAGCAGCAATGTCCACAATAGCCAAACTATGGAAAGAACCTAGATGTCCATGGATGAATGGATAAAGAAGGTGTGGTGTATATACAATGGAATACTATGCAGCCATCAAAAGAAATGAAATCTTGCCGTTTGCAACGACGTGGATGGAACTAGAGGGTATTATGCTGAGCGAAATAAGTCAATCAGAGAAAGACAATTATCATATGATCTCTCTGGTATGAGGAACTTCAGGGTCAGGGCGGGGGGTCATGGGGGGTTGGGAGGGAAAAATAATGAAACAAGATGGGATGGGGAAGGAGACAAACTATAAGAGACTCCTAATCTCACAAAGCAAACTGAGGGTTACTGGGGCTGGGAGGGTAGGGATAGGGTGGATGGGTTATGGACATTGGGGAGGGTTTGTGCTATGGTGAATGCTGTGAAAGGTGTAAGCCTGATGATTCACAGACATGTACCCCTGGGGCAAATAATAAAAAAATTTTAAAAAATTTAAAAAAACCTGACCTCATGGGCGCCTGAGTGGCTCAGTGGGTTAAAGCCTCTGCTTTCGGCTCAGGTCATGATCTCAGGGTCCTGGGATCGAGGCCCGCATCGGGCTCCCTGCTCAGCGGGGAGCCTGCTTCCCCCTCTCTCTCTGCCTGCCTCTCTGCCTCCTTGTAATCTCTCTCCCTCTGTGAAATAAATAAATAAAATCTTTAAAAAAAAAAAAAAACCTGACCTCATAATACACAGGTTTTCATTCTTGCACACAAAGAAATCTCAGCAACAACCTAAGGTATCACGATCCACATTCATCTAGAAAAAGAATTCTGGGCATCGGTCACTAAACTTCCCGTTCTCAACAGAAAACACATCTTTTCCACCCAGAAGCCGGTCATGCCCTACAGTACCTTACATTTCATGTGAGCACACGCACCCCCCACTTATTCATAAAACGATCACAATGAAAATAGAACCAAGGACAAAAGAACAGGAGTAAAATGGCCCAGTTCTGTTTCTTTAGTGCCTATGGGCCAGATAAGCCATGTGACCGCAGGCTGGGTGGGGGGGCCCAAGAGGAACTCACCCCCCCCCGGGGGGCACAGTACCAGTCCTCATCTGTTGGGCGGGAGTCCAGTGTTTGAGTTCCCAGTTTCCTCCTCCCACGTTACCCCCTTTCCCATTTCCCTCAGTAGTCCCGACCCCGGCCTGCCTCTCCCCTCTCGTCTCCCAGAAGGTGAACCCACATCTGCCTTAGCCACGCAGTTGAGGCTAAGTTGAGGCTCCTGGGGCGCACACTCCTGCAGGATCGACCCTCCACCTCCAGCCCATCCCGGGTCCGTCTCCACTCTCCTCCCACACCTCGTGGTGATTCAGTTCACTGACATTCCTCCGTGTCTGTATTTTGCCAGGCAATGCTCTAGACTCTAGAGATACAAGAGCTAACAAAACACACGCTCTGAGTTCGTGAAGCTGGTGCTCTGGGGGGAACGAGACAGTAGAAGAAGGAGGGGGAGGAGCAACCAGGCAAGCCTAGGACAGTGTGACCTGGGGTGGGTAGGTGGGCACAGACGGCATCTGAGGCACAAACGAGGGAGAACTCAGACTCCAGGCCTGGGGAACAGCAAAGACAAAGGGCCTGTGGCAGGAGTGTGTGGGGTGTCTTACAGGAACAGCAGAGGGGCCGGCGTGCCTGGCGCTGAGTGGACAAGGAGTTGTCAGAGATGGAGGAGGTAGCCAGACCTGGATCAGACGTGGCTGTGTAACAGAACTCGAGGACCCCACCGACCCTCCTCCTTCAGGACACCTCAGCTGCTCCTTTTCACCGTCTTCTTAGCCTGCAGCTTTGCTGCCTGCTCTCCCGGATTCCCCTCCAGAGGGCAGTAGCCCCAAAGAGAGATGGGGTAGAGGCTTCCATGGAAAGTCTCCTTAGGTCCACCCGTGTTTCCTCTTTGCCTTGGACAGCTTCCCCCCGTACCCTACTTCTATTCACGTGTCAAGTGCCCACCTCCACAGAAGGTGCTGGAAGTCACGTTTGAATGAATACCTCCTCCCTATCCTGTAGCCATCTAGGGATGTGCAGAAATGTGCGAATATACATATGCATGCTTATTATTTGCTTTTATTTATTTATTTATTTATTTGAGAGAAAGCACAAGCCAGGAGGGGGGCAGAGTCAGAGGGAAAAGAGAGAATCCGAAGCCAGACCCGGGGCTCCATCCCACGGCCCTGAGATCATGACCTGAGCCAAAACCAAGAGGCAAACGCTCAACAGAGGTAGCCAGCCAGGCACCCCATTTGTTTGCTTTATTTATTTATTATTTATCATGAATATTTACACCATGTGATGGAGAAAAAAAACATTTTTCACTCCAACTAGACGAAATGGCAAAAACCATTTGTTATTCATTGATTCGCTTATTTATCTATGTTGGGCCGTAACATTGTGCTTTGGGCATAGAATGGATGGTATGTAACACGAATCGTAAGTTTAGCATCCTCTCTTGTCTCTGCAGGTTTGGTAAAGTCTCGTTCCTGGTTCCTGCCGTGGCCTCAGGGGGTCTCCCCACGCATCCTCGGGGGGGGTCTCCCCGCCAGTCCTCTTGCTCCCTCCGACCCGCTCTCCACCCTCGTGGTTGACAAACCATAGGCCAAATCTGGCCCTCCGCCTGCTTGTGTATTGCCTGTGAGCAAAAATGGTTTTGACATTGTTTAACCCTTAGGGCGTGGGGAGGAGTCCAGGAATATTTTGTGACTTAAGAAAATCACATGAAATTCCAGTCTCAGACTGGGGCCGCGTGGTCGGTCAGAGGACGTGGGGGCAGGTGGTGAGTAGCACACGGACGGTTGTGATACTTCTCTGTCTTCTTGGGTCTGCTTTAAACTCTAAGTAATACTATGTTTCGGAAAAAGAAACGTGAAGGCCGTCGGTGGCTTTCCATCGCGATGGGGGTCACCTGCGGGGAGCCTGGCCCCCGAGGCCCAGCTCGCCCCTGTTCTCCACCAGAGCAAGGGTGGGGGGGAAGAACGGCCCCTGCGCCTGTGTTCGTGACGAGAGTCTCAAAATTGGTGACTTTGCGGGACAAACTCAGGGCCCTGAAGACGTCTGCCTGTGCTGTCAGCGGTACCTCGATGTGGTTTGCGGAATTCCCTGCGTCCCTGGTAACGTGGGCGTTCTTCCCTCCTGTTGGATGCTCAGTCCCCACCCCTGGCCTCCCCTCGCTCCCCCTGCCTGCCTTCCGGCCCACCCTTCTTCGAAATGTGCCAAAGTCGCCTTTATTTCATGGGTGCCATAAACGTTTTCCGTCACTGTCGAAGGGATGCTTGTCCCCTCCCTCTCCCAACGCGCTTGTCACTGGACTTCGGGATGGGACTCCCTGGGTTCCCCTTCTCCTGCTCTCCCTGCCTCTTTTCCATGTCCCTGAGCCTCCTTCTTCCCCACCAGCCCTGACGCGAGGCTCAGGCCTCCTCCTTTCCTGCCTTCCTGGTACGTCCGCAGTCCTAACTGTCACCTGCACACGGGGCCAAGGCCCACACTTCAGTCTGGTCTGCTCCTCTGGGCTCTAAGACCTCGCTGTCCAGTGTGGAAGCCATGGGCCACGTGTGGCAATGGAATGTGGCCAGAGCACGGGAGAAGCTGAAGTTGGGATTTTTTATAAATTTGATTTCCAGTGTGACTAACGTGCAGTGCTGTATTCATTTCAGTTGGATTGGACGGTCCCGGGGACCCTGTCCAGTCACGTCCAATGGCTGCTTGACGTCTCCACGCGGCTGCCTCTAAGTACGGCCGCCGCAGCTCGCCGACAAGCAAACACACGGCCTTTCTCCCCAGTCCATCGTCTTCCAGTACTTTCTATCTCCGAGGACGGCCCAGGTGCTCATTCACTCTCTCAAGCCAGAGAGCGAGGCATCCAGCTGGACTTTGTCTCCCTCCCCTCTACCCTGTGCTCGGTCACCAAGCTCTGTCCTCTCTTGTTCCCAAATATGTCTTCAGACTCCCTGTGAACAAGGGAGGGAATTAAAGGAATGACTTGTTCCTTTGTCTCTGACGCATGTGGTTCAAGCCGGTGCCTCCATCAACTTACGGCCATAAGTAAATAACACAGTCTAGGGGCGCCTGGGGGGCTGTCGGTAGAGCGTCTGCCTTCGGCTCAGGTCATGATCCCAGAGTCCGGAGATCGAGTCCCGCGTGGGGATCCCTGCTCTGCGGAGAGTCTGCTTCTCCCTCTGCCTCTGTCCCCCTCCCCCCGCCATGTTCTCTTTCTCTCTCTCAAGTAAATAAATAAAATCTTAGATATATATATCACAGTCTAGGTGGCTGAAACTACAGGAATTTCTTTTTTCACCAGTCTCGTGGCTAGGAAGTCTGAGATCAAGGTGCCCGCCAACTCTGTTCCCTAGTAGGGCTCCCTTCCTTGTTGGCAGACTGGCGTCTTTGAAGTGTCTCCTCACACGCTGGGACGGAAAGGGAAGTGAGCTCTCTGGTGTCTCTTTTAAAGGATTCGTTCGGGATCTCAATATGGGCTCCCCCCCCCCTGCCCCGCAACCACACATGAATGTGATTCTCTTCCAAAGCTGCACCTCCAAATACCACCACATCGAGGGAAGGTTCAGCGTGTGAATTTTGGGGGGATATCACGAGGTCTACAGCACCCAGAGCGTGGTCCTATCTTATGGCCACAGATTATACTTCTCACCCCAAAGAGCGGTCCCATAAATGCCTACAAGAGGCTCAGGTTGAACGAGGGTGAAAAGACCTAGAGAACCCAAGCCCATTGCTGACAGTTGGCCCAGGGCGTGAGCACCCATGAAGAACTATATAATTTCCAGCAGAACCTGAAAATAAAGACAATTCTACTGGATGAGCTGGGTTTCAGAAGCTTGAATTGAAGCTTCTCTCTGGACAAGCAAGAGAAGTCCAGCCCAATATAACTGCGATAGACACTTTCAAGTGCCGAGACGCCACGAAGGCCACTGGCCATCCTCACGGGCTGCCGTGGCCCCCGTGGTCCCCGGCACAGAGGGGTTTTGATTTCACGGCGAGGAATGTGCACGCATATCTTCCCGGTCTCTAGTAAAAGATTAGGTTGGAATGAATTGTGTTCTCGTCATTTGAAAACCATTTAAACCATTTGTAAGTGGGTTTTATTCAAACATTTTTCCTGTACCTGTGAACAACACACTGGTTTTGTAGATAAATGGCCACAGCTCCTTTGGGGAAAGGACCAATTCTTGGAGTTCCTGTCGTTCCGATTTGCCAGCACACACTCTTACCAAGCACTTAATTATTATACGAATGCAATCATGTAGCTACTTTAAACATTTTTCCCCGGTAGCCAAAGATAAACAATTAGAAAGGGAAAGTCTCCTCAGAAGGTTTTCTATACCGACACTTAAACTCCATCGACGTCCAGCAACAATGACGCGCGAGCTCACAGTTGTTATCCGTGGACAGGAACACATCCCGCTGCACCCCTAGGGTCGCCCTGTGTGAGGATGGGGAGCCTTTCTAGAAGTCCTGTCCGAGCCCGTGTGTACTGCCCCAGTGCAGGCCCAGATTTTAAAAGAAGGTCCACAGAGAAGGCAAACTTGGAAGAACTACAAAATTTGAAGTAGGAGGGGCACCTGGGGAGCTCAGTCTGTTGCGCGTCTGACTCTTGGTCTCAGCTCAGGTCTTGATCACAGGGTCATGCGTTCAAGACCCACATGGGACTCCCTGCTGGGGGTGGAACCTACTTTTAAAAAGGGGGAGGGGGGCCGCCTGGGGGACTCAGACGGTTGGGCAGCTGCCTTCAGCTCAGATCATGATCTCAGGGTCTTGGGATGGAGCTCAGCCGTCAGGCTCCGTGCTCAGCGCAGAGTCTGCTTGTCCCTCTCCCTCCCCCGCTCACTCGCGCGCGCTCTCTCAAATAAATAAATAAATCTTTAAACAAATAAAAAATAAAAAATGAGCTTCCCTGAAGTTGGGATGTTTTCTATTTCATATACCCGAGGCCTTGATTTGCTGGGAGGAAATTTTGTTTCATTTAAGCAGTGTTTTATTGAGTGTCTAGTACATGTATAGTAATATGAAGCATACCGATAAGACGTGATCTGTGCCCTAGACGGGCTTACGTGGTCAGGAGGGGGAAATGCGAGCGGAAATAATCACGACTAGGTCCACTGTTCACAGCGCACGCACTACATGCCACGCATCGAGCTAAGCCCTTTACAAACATTTTCTCACATCATTTTCACTATCCCAACAAGGGGGTCCTATTACCTCGATTTTGCAGATGGAGGAGCTCAGCATCTCGTCCACTCCATAAACGCCAAGAACTCCGTGTGAGCGTGCCTGGTACAATCCAAGGCTCTGGGGACATCACAGCACAAAAGGTGGGCCCGGCCCAGCTCTGCTCTCCAGACGGGTTCACTCTCATCGAGGGGGCAGATGAGGAGCTAGTGAACAAGACCCATGCTCTGAAGATAGTAAGACAGTGTGGTCGCGCTAGATGAGGAGGCGTTTTAGAAATGGTGCTCAGGAAAGTTCCACGTGAAGGGTTGGCGTTGGTTTTATTTATTATTTTTAAGTCACCTCTACGTCCAACGTGGGCCCCGAAACTGCGAGCCCATGATCAAGAGTCACGCACCCCACCGACCAAGACAGCCGGGCGCCCCTGAACGGAGGCCATGTAAACTGAGATCGGAATGAGGAACCATCCTCGGAAACCCTGGATGAGCAAGCTGAGCCTGAGCGGACGGGCATCAAATGCAAAGACCCTGAGGGAAACGCGAGCGTGGCCCAGGGGCCTGGTGGCTGGAGCCAAGGGTCCCACTCCAAGTCCTGCGGCTAAGAAATAGTGGAGCTGATCCTCGGCCACACTGGCCCCCGAAGCAAATTGCCTAAAGGAACAAGTGGAACATTCTGCACGTTGACAGCACCCAGTGTGTTTTAAGTTAACTCGAGCAAAACTCAAAGTGGGGGAACCTGTGGAATGAGAAGTAAACACAGAGGACAGTTGCCAGCAGAAAGGCTTCCCGAAGGCAGGAGATACAAAGACACAACCCTGTCTCGCACAAGCCATGCCAGCCACCATCGGACGCGCCCCTGCTCTGCTCGGAGACCGAACCCCCCAGTGGGCGGAGGGCACGCAGCTCAGAGACTTGAGATCAGGAGTGCAGATGGACCGCGAGTCAGGAACCCCTCCGGCTCCTCCCAGGAGCCCGCACAGAACCACCGGGCTGGAGGCCACCTGCTCCGGGAGGCTCTACGGGGGACTGCGCAGGGTCATAGGTTCGCCGTGATGTCACCGGGGTACGCAGGCGAGGCGCTGGCCGCATAGACAGGCGCTGTCAAGGGACAGCGAGGCAGGTGGCGGAGGCCAGCCTGGGGGCAGGCCGGCAGTCACGGACGGGGAGGGCCAAAAACGCAGCAAAATGGGGCACTGCGCACACAGCTAAGACGCACTGTTCGGATGCCTTGGCGGGTCAGACGAGCGCATCTGAACTCACGTCAGCCTGGATTTCAGTGCTGAGCAGCACCCGCTGTGTGTCTACACCTTCCCCTCCTGATGGACATCGGGGTTGTTCCCTGGCCCGGCTCTTAGGGACAAGCCCGCTACGCACGTTCATAGAGTCAAGTCCTCTTCTGAGCATATGTTCTCGTTTCTCTTTGGTAAATATCTAGGAACTGAATGGCTGGGTCATTTGGCTGATGTCTGTTCACCTTTATATGGAGTTGCCAAACTCCTCTCCAAAGTGCTGGTAGGTTCGTTCCTGCCAGCAACGTCGGCGAGCTCCCGTCGCTCCGAGTGCGTGAGGACACTGCTGCCCCGTGACCAATGATGAGCATCTTGTCACGTGCTTTTTGGCCATTTGTGTATTTTCTTTTGCGAAGTAGCTTATCAAGTCTTTAGCGCGTCCTTTGTTGGGTTTTTGTCTTATTCCCATGGAGCTGTAGGAAGTTCTTGCATATTCTGGGGAAACGTCCCTTGCATAGACGTGCCCCTTGCAAATCTCTTCTCCACGTATGGGGCTTGTCTCTTCATTTCTGAATGGGATCTTTCAGAGAGGACAAGTTCTAATTCGATGAAGTTGAATGGATCACTGTTTTCCTTGTTTGAGCTTTTTGTGTCATGAGAAATCTTGCTTAACCTGCAGTTTCAAAGGTCATTTATTTTCCATGTTTTCTTACAGAAATTTTATAATTGTACCTTTTGCATTTTGCATTCAAGTCCAAGATCTATTTTGGGTTACTTTGTGTGCCTGTTATGAAATAAGGTCATAGTTGTTTTTCCTTCTGTGTGGATATCCAGTTTATGTCAGTGACATAGGTCATCTTTTCCCCCTTTAATTACCCCGCGTGGCGGAAAGCCCAAGAAGCGAGAGCTCACGCCTCCAGCCGTCAGCGGCAGTGCCTCTTGAATGGAGAAAAGCCTGGAAGGGACGCTGGAGCAGCCAGCGGGCCAGGAGTCTCTGTTGCTTTCCCTCGCAGCTTAAGTGTGCCCTTAGGGCGGGATTGAGGCACTAAAAACCCTCAAGAAGGGTTTTGTGCGAGGCCTGGGGCCATCTCGTCTGGTCCTCTATTTGGACACAAACGCACAGGTGTCCACTCCCTAACAGATGTCCTCCCCAGGTTCAGGTCCACCAGAAGTTCGTGGTGACCACGAGAGAGGCTGCAGGCCACAGTGTCCTGAGGCAGAACCCAAACGCGTCCTGTGGGTCTGGACAGTCCCGGCAAGGACACGTGTGCATCCAGGGACGGGTATCTCCCTGCACTCGGGGCTGACCGACTCACTCGCCGAGCCACACGACAGCCCGGTGGCTCCCAGGTGCCACGGCTGACACGGAGCTCAGCCACATGTTGCACTCAGAAGCAGGAGAAAAGTTAACACTGTCACCTCAGGGACATGTGTGTGGGTTCAGAGAGCAGGACGCGGGGGAGATGTGCCAAATCCAACCACAGAATCAGGGGGCAGTGGGGCCTGTGCCCCCAACACTGGCCAGACCTCAGGACGGCGAGAGATGTTCGCGGATCGGGTAAATGGCTCCCTCTGGTTAATGCCAGAAGCCTAAGCCACGATTCTTAAATCAGCCTGAGAATAAGGTTTTTTAAAAGAGACAGAGGGTGGCTCAGTCGGTGACGCGTCTGCCTTCGGCTCAGGTCACGATCCCGGCGGCCTGGGATCGAGTCCCACGCCGGGCTCTCAGCTCAGCGGGGAGCCTGCTTCTCCCTCTCCCTCTGCTGCTCCCCCTTCTGCTGCTGTTTCTCTCTCAAATAAATAAAATCTTTAAAAACATAAAAATACAAATAAAATAAAAAGATACAGGGCGATAATAAAGAGAGGGATTTTCAACAAGGCTGGGTTCACTTGCCAAAATCTGCCCCGAAAATAGACTCTCGTTGGTCAGTCTCCGCAAAGAAGTAGAGCAGACGGACAGGGTGTCACCCAGAGCCACAGGGGAAGCGGCCTCAGCCGCTGACTAGTCCTGTGGCCTTGGACCGTTTATTCAAATCTCCGGAAGCCTCCGTGTCCTCATCTGTGGAATGGCCAGCAGCACTTGGCTCTCGGGTTGCTGTACTGGTAAGGGCTCTGCGTACCGAGGTGATCCGGGGGTACCGGGCTCCCCCCCCCCCGCCCCCGCACAGAGACCTGCCACTAAGAGCCATGTTGGGCTGCGCAGGACCCAGTGGACAGCAGCCTGATTGTCGTGTCGCGGCCCAGGTGCTCCCAGGCTGAGGAGCCCACGGAAATCCCGACTACTGTTGTGCAGACACATTGCAGACGGTCCCAGATCATACAAATGGGCTCGGCTGGGTGATGAGAAACGGCATTAACGATTAAGTTCCCACTTGAAACTTTTGTGAAAATAAATTGCCATTGGGTTAAAAATGACATATTTTTGTGTCATTGTGAACTCTGTAAAGGAATTAGATTTCATTTTTTGATATCTTATTTATTTGAGAGAGAGACTGAGAGGAGTGTGGGGGGAGGGGCAGAGGCAGAGGGAGAAGCAGGCTTCCCACTCAGCAGGGAGCCCGACACCGGACTAGATCCTGGGACCCCGAGATCATGACCTGAACCGAAGGCAGACGCTTAACCGACTGAGCCACCCAGGAGCCCCAGGAGTTAGATTTAAATTTTAACATTATTGTTTTTGCCGGTGTGAATACAGTTTTCTTTTTAATATTTTATTTATTTGACACAGAGAGAGAGAGAGTTTACAAGTAGGCAGAGAGGCAGGCAGAGAGAGAGGAGGAAACAGGCACCTTGCTGAGCAGAGAGCCCGATGTGGGCCTCGATCCCAGGACCCTGAGATCATGACCTGAGTGGAAGGCAGAGGCTTTAACCCACTGAGCCACCCAGGCGCCCGTGAATACAGTTTTTAACCACAGGTCCACAGCCAAAGTGCTTTCCTAGGGAGCCTCATTCACGATTCTCACGTGCACAAGATTTGTCCCATGTGCTACTTACAGGTGAGACTATAGCCCCCTCTTCTGAATGTCTGATTTTTTCAAAGTTCTTTTTATGTGAATCATTTCCAAAAAAAACAAAAAACAAAAACGGGTCCTAAGCCCAACCAAACGGCCACTTGACAATAAGTTATTGCTCCTCTTCCCGTAATTGGCTGCATGTGATCTCTGAAAACCCCACAAAATCACAAACCAGGAGATTCGGATCTTTGCCGCCACTTGCAGGACACTCGTGAGGCACCGAGGGTATGCACGTCCGAGAGCCACCAAGCGTCCAGCAGATGTCGCTCTGGGGAGGCGGCGCGCATCATCCGTCCCCAAGATGCCGCCTGGACCGGGCTCCCAGAGAACTTCATTTATTTCCCGGCTCTGTACTTCTCCTTTCATGTTTTAAGTTCTTGACCTTGATGTGTCTTTCCGTATTTAAATAGAGTACAATACCCGGATACCGCCCGACACAAAAGTAACTCCGGGGCTTTGAGGAACCGGTGCTGGGGATGACACTTGGCAGGTCCGCAAGGCCAGTGGCCCCTCTCCTCGGGGGACAGGAGGCGCTCCCGGGAAACGCAGGGCGGGGACAGTGAATTCACTCCTGTGTCATTATGAGGCTCAGAGGAAGGAGAGCGCTGGCTGGAAGGGGCCGGGGAAGGTCATCTGGGAGGGGCGGTGCCGTGGGCCAAATTCCGGGAGTGACCCAGTGCCCCCAGCCTTATGCGACCTCATCCCCCCTGAGCGTGGGTGGAATGATAGTCACAGGGGACAGAAGCACTGAATAAAGGGTCTGTTTTCTGGAGAATCTTTACGCTTCCTGAAAGGTCCCGTGGAATGACACCACATTGTTCAAAGCAGCGTGGACCCTTGGTAATGCTTTTCCCCCTCCGCCACCCCTCTGTCCCCTCCCTGCAGGTCCTTATACCAGGCTCCGCCTCGGGGAACATCCACGTTAATAACCCCAGCAAAGAGCTCCCAACCCAGGCTGTGGTGTGGATGAGAGAGGGACACGGACACACGTGGGCTGCCGAGAGCATACCTTTGGGATGTGAAGGGCACGGGGAGGGAAGAGCCCAAGAGCGTGCCGAGGTTTTAAACCCAAGAGTCATGACAGGAAGAGGCAAGTGTGGGGTGGAAATGTGTGACACGTTTGGTCCTTGCCCCGACATCAATGACATTGTCATCAACACCATTGTTAACTTTGTATTCTCTGTCCTATACCCATTGCCCTTTATCATAAAACACAAAGCCAAAAACGCCAGTTGTTACTTCTGTAAAGAGCTCAGGGGTGCAGACAAAGCCCCAGTTGCTACCAGCAGCTCCTAAAATGTCACACACCCACATGGGCCCCATTGGTGGCTTTGACTGTGGCTGTCACACTGCCTTCTGGGCCTCAGCCCCGTGGGATTCTGCCTGACTGATGTTGCCGGCACCAGACTGTTCACAACCTTCTAGAACCTATAGAACCTTCTAGAACCTTCTAGAACTGGGCGGAAGGCCACAAGATCTTGTCTTACCCTCACCTGCAAACAAACAACAGGAACAAACAGTGTGTCACTTCCGAGCTTCCAGCAAAGCCGTGCTTTTACTCTTTTTTTTTTTTTAAGATTTTATTTATTTATTTCACAGAGGGAGAGAGATCACAAGGAGGCAGAGAGGTAGGCAGAGAGAGAGAGGGGGAAGCAGGCTCCCCGCTGAGCAGGGAGCCCGATGCGGGCCTCGATCCCAGGACCCTGAGATCATGACCTGAGCCGAAAGCAGAGGCTTTAACCCACTGAGCCACCCAGGCGCCCTATGCCGTGCTTTTAGAAAGTAACCTCTAATATGAGGAAAGAGAAATGATGTGTGGGACCCCAGATACCAAGAGGAACGAAGAAGGAGCCCTGAGTCTCCTCAGGCGACTTTCCTCCCAGCAGCCTCGAAAAACAAAGTGACATTTTAGGTCAGATACGGAGGGCCGTCTCATTTTGGGAGTGCTTACAATTTGTTGAGCACTCTGACCACATTATTTTATTAAATTCTCGCAACGACTCCGCGTACTAGTTGTTAGAACTTCATTCTGCAGAGGGAAGCACGCGCCCCTCAAGAAGCCACAGCCATCTGTCCCAGTGACCCAGAGTGTCACTGAAACCCTGGCCTCCTCATTTCAAAGCCTGCTTTTCCTACTCATCATCTTGACTCCCTGCGGGCGTGGTAGCGGAAGAGTGGCATGCCACCAAGGAGGGGACAGGCCGGCCTTATCTCCCCGGGGGTCAACCACCCTTAACCTATCCTGTGATCACATGGGGCTTTCCGTGTTTATCTTCCAGAGGAACGGAGGCAAACACTTTGCTAAATCCCTGTGGATCACTACCAATAAGTCAGCCCTAACACAAACGTGCAGAATACGTTCCCCGAGATGACTCACCCTGTCTGGTCCTCACCCACGTAGCACTCTGCCAACAACCCAAACACATTGTTCCCCTGAGCTGTGCCTCCTTTCAGCCTCCGGGATAATCCCCAGTGCCCCCTGCGGGCTCCATCCCTGGTGCCTGGGAGGTGATCCCCACAAGCGGGCAACGTAGCGGAGCCAGAGGTCGTTCAAGGTTAGGGGCTCATCAGGAGCTGAAGATTCACAGCAGGCGCTGACCCAGAGAAGCGCTCAGGCCTGCCCTCCCTGGCAGACGAGGAAATCGCATGTCAGCGGAGGGGCACACAGGTGTGTTGTAGGAGTTCGGGTAGCCTCTAGAATGTTCCATCTGTCTGGCTTATCCCCTCTTACTGGAGCTGCAGAGAGGGAACAGCCAAGGCTGCTGGAAACCGGGTCATGTTGAGTTCCCAACACAAATAACACATTCGTCAACGTGGGAAAAATTCAGAGAAGCGGAAATCCTTCCCAGACTCCTGGTTTGTTTGTTTTTTTTGTTTTTTTTTTAAGATTTTATTTATTCATTTGACACAGAGAGAGAGATCACAAGTAGGCAGAGAGGCAGGCAGAGAGAGAGGAGAGAGGAGGAAGCAGGCTCCCCGCCGAGCAGAGAGCCCGATGTGGGCCTCGATCCCAGGACCCTGGGATCATGACCTGAGCCGAAGGCAGCGGCTTTAACCCACTGAGCCACCCAGGCGCCCCAGACTCCTGGTTTAATCAACACTGTGGGCTGAGACAGGAATCCACTCCTCAAATTCTGGGAAGTGGGACTTGCATCGTCTGCCAGCCAACGGAAATAGCCCTTGACTCGAGCTTCTGTCAGCAATACTAAAGCCATCAAAAGACGTGTCAGAGAGGAGGTGAGTTGAAAAGAACACATAGGTCCGGGGAGACAATGAAGCCAAAGCATCTATATCCATCCAAGATGCCACATGTCCTCTGTGAGAAGGGACTGTTTGTCAGGCCTATGGAGCATGGCGGACGCATGCCCACCGCCACGTTTTCTTGTCTGTGTTCTATGCTCTGGAAACAGCCTTCTGATGCATGATATGGTCACCAGGAGCCCTTCTAACACAGGTCGCGGCAGCTCCCCTCCCACAAGCATGGATCAGAGACCCAGGCATTCTGGTCACTGGAAAGGTAAGCCCCTCTTGCAAATCATTCTGCTGGAATTCTAATGAACATGAGTGTGTCCCCACGTGCACAGAGAAAATCCAGGTGTTGCACCGAAAAATCCAAGGATTGAACTGAGCCCAGAGCTCAGGGACCCCTCAGAGGTGCCACTGGACTGTGTGTGACCCATTGGATTCCCATCAGTGACAACCCTCGCCCTCCCCTAAGAAAAAAACATTTACATATCAGGATGCTTCGAAGTCACACCTGTGTTATAAGGAATGGTTTGTGAAGGCCTTGCTAAGAAATCATTTTTTTTATTATTTATTTGACAGAGAGCAAGAGAGCATGAGCAGGGGGAACACCAGCAGGAGAGGCAGAAGCAGGCTCCCTGCTGAGCAGGGGCCCCGATGTGGAACTCGATCCCAGGACCCCGGGATCATGACCTGAGCCGAAGGCAGATGCTGAACCGACTGAGCCACCCAGGCGCCCCTAGGAAATTATTTTTAAGTATTTGCCTGCCCACAAAAATAATCCGATTGTTTCCCTTCCGCCAAGCATGGACTGGGTACATACCATATATTTATACGGTGTATGGTGTATACACACACATGACACATGTGTCCGTGATCGTTCTGTCTTCCTCCTGCTTCACCACCTTATTTACCTATCTCTGCATCACGAGCCAAAATCAGGTGCTCAAAACATCACCCACAGTCTCGGCCACAACTCCCACCTGCAGGCATAAGTTGCAGACAAGGGCCCGGGTGATTCAAGGCAGACTTGATTACCTGGTTCTCCCCTGCTCTCGACCCTTCGGGACATGGATGTCCAGCGGTCCCATGCCATCTCCACTCCCACGTAAGCGACAGTCCTCGCTCTCAAATAAATAAAAACCTTTAAAAAAAAAGAAACTGTTCTAATACTAGGTTAGTTAGCCTATTACATTCCATATTTCTTGCATTGGTTGAATGTCAAATACAAAATTAAAAGTACTTCAAGAAACATGGAGGAAGTTCTATATAATCTTAGTGGGAGAAGCTATCCTAAGTATGACACAAAGTGCAGATGGAATTTTTAAAAAAAGTTTTATAAATGAAATTTATATTTCATATATTTAAAATATTGATTTCATACCACACAGAAATTAATTCAAATATATTACACACCAATTAGTGGGACATAGTCAAGGACAAAAAGAACTAGAAAGAAATATCGAACCTTACCCAGTAGGTTTATTTTCAATAGGGGCAGTGGTGCTTATAGGGAAGAGACTTGTTTGTGTGTGTTGTAGGGCAGCATCATGAGTAAACTCCCCAGTGTTTTGGGAACAGGGTTTTCTGCAGTAAGAGGGAGGGTCAGTCGGGAAGGTGAAGAAACACTCATGACGTGAGATGTAGATGATAACACAAACTTGTGATACACAGAAGTTACACATGTATATATTTTAATTGCGCATTTAATTTTACATCTTAAAAAGTTCCGCAAGGGGCGCCTGGGTGGCTCAGTGGGTTAAAGCCTCTGCCTTCGGCTCAGGTCATGATCTCAGGGTCCTGGGATCGAGGCCCGCATCGGGCTCTCTGCTCAGCAGGGAGCCTGCTTCCCCCTCTCTCTCTGCCTGCCTCTCTGCCTCCTTGTGATCTCTCTCCCGCTGTGAAATAAATAAATAAATCTTAAAAAAAAAAAAATTCTGCAGGAAAAGAAGACATCCAAATGGCCAACACACACATGAAAAAGTGCTCAACATCACTCGGCATCAGGGAAATCCAAATCAAAACCACAGCGAGATACCACCTCACACCAGTCAGAATGGCTAAAATCAGCCAGTCAGGAAACAACAGGTGTTGGAGAGGATGCGGAGAAAGGGGAACTCTCATACACTGTTGGTGGGAATGCACGCTGGTAAACAGTATGGAGGTTCCTCAAAAAGTTGAAAATAGAGCTACCCTACAACTCAGCAATTGTACTACTGGGTATTTACCCTAAAGATACAAGTGTAATGATCCGAAGGGGCATGTGCACCCGAATGTTTATAGCAGCAATGTCCACAAGGGCCAAACTATGGAAAGAACCTAGATGTCCATCAACAGATGAATGGATAAAGAAGATGTGGTATATATATAGACAATGGAATACTACACAGCCATCAAAAATGAAATCTTGCCATTTGCAATGACGTGGATGGAACTAGAGGGTATTATGCTTAGTGAAATATGTCAATCAGAGAAAGACAATTATCACATGACCTCACCGACATGAGGAAATTGAGAAACAAGACAGAGGATCACAGGGGAAGGGAGGGAAAAATGAAACAAAATGAAACCAGAGAGGGAGAGAAACCATAAGAAACTCTTAACCTCAGGAAACAAACTGAGGGTTGCTGGGAGGAAAGGGGGAGGGATGGGGTGGCTGGGTGATGGACATTGGGGAGGGTATGTGCTACGGGGAGTGCTCTGGATTGTGTAAGACTGATGAATCACAGACCTGTACCCCTGAAATAAATAATACATTATATGTTAATTTAAAAAAGTTCTGCATATATAATGCAAATATAATGGACAAAAACAAAAGGCAAGTGAAAAACCAGACAAAGACAAAAGGCAAGTAAAAAATGGAAGAAAGTATTTATAACACACAGACTAAGAGCCAGTTTCTTTAATGTATAAAGAACTCCTATTTATCAATTGTTTAAACCCAATAAAACACAAAGGACAAGAACAGATATATCTCAGAAAAGAAAAGACAGATGGCTTCTTAATTTGTCAAAAGGGGGGCGCCTGGGTGGCTCAGTGGGTTAAAGCCTCTGCCTTCGGCTCAGGTCATGATCTCAGGGTCCTGGGATTGAGGCCCACATTGGGCTCCCTGCTCGGCAAGGAGCCTGCTTCCCTCTCTCTCTCTCTGCCTGCCTCTCTGCCTACTTGTGATCTCTCTCTCTGTCAAATAAATAAATAAAATCTTTAAAAAATATATTTAATTTGTCAAAAGGGGCATCTGGCTGGCTCAATCCGTGGATCATGGGACTTTTAATTTTTGGGTCATGAGTTCAAGCCCCACACTGGGCATGAGAACTTATTTAAAAACAAAGAAACAAACAAAAAAAATGGAAAAAAAGGTGACTTCACTCATAACGTTAAACGTGCAAATTAAAAGCTGTGGGGAAAATCTCAAGTAGCTATCAGATTTCAAATTCAGATACTCTGACTCAGCAATTCCTCTTCTAAACATTGGTGTTACAGACACGCCCACAAGTGGATGCAACACCAGAATTTCACTGCACTGCTGCTTGCAGCAACCCGAGTTTGGAAATAACCGGAATGCGTACCCAAAGCAGGCCACTTGCCCAGCAGTGGCAGATCCATGCATGAGATGTTATGCACCTGTGACAACACGGACACAGCACATACATCCTGATGCAGAAATGGTTCCAAGGTACGTCATGAAGATTAGAAACAGGCAGGGCACTAACGTGGTGTGTCTGTGGCTATCCTCAGTGCTTTTAAACAAAAAGCGCATACATAAATATAAAAATATATACACTTTGTACAACGAACAGATCTGGATGATATGATATAAAAGTCTGGATAATAATATAAAAGTCTGGTTGCTTCTGGAAAAGGAAACTGGGAGACTAGATGGAATTGTAGATTTTATTTTGCAGATTTGCAGATTTTATTAACCTACTTAAAAGTATTTGATTTCGGGCACCTGGGTGGCTCAGTCGGTTAAAGCCTCTGCTTTCGGCTCAGGTCATGATCTCAGCGTCCTGGGATCGAGGCCCGCATCGGGCTCTCTGCTCAGCAGGGAGCCTGCTTCCTCCTCTCCCTGTCTCTCTGCCTGCTTCTCTGCCTACTTGTAATCTCTCTCTCTGTGTCAAATAAATAAATAAAATCTTTAAAAAAAAAAGTATTTGATTTCAAAACAGCTTCTTCACAAGAAAAATGCAACTTAAACCTTTTTTTTTTTAAGATTTTATTTATTTGACAGAGAGCCAGTGAGCGAGGGAACACAAGCAGGGGGAGTGGGAGAGGGAGGGAAATTTGATAGCTACTTGCGATTTTCCCCACAGCTTTTAATTTGCATGTTTAACGTTATGAGTGAGGTCACCTTTTTTTTTGTTTCCCTCTGAGCTTCCCTCTGAGCCGGAGCCCGATGCAGGGCTTGATCTCAGAACCCTGGGATCGTGACCTGGGCTGAAGGCAGACGCTCAACAACTGAGGCACCCAGACGCCCCAAAACTTTTTTGTTTAAAGATTTATATGTTTATTACAGAGTAAGAGAGAGCACAAGAGGGAGGAGCAGAGGGAGGGAGAGAAGCAGGTTCCGCACTGAGCATGGAGCCAGACTCAGGGCTCAATCCCAGGACCCCAGGATCATGACCCTGAGATCACAACCAAGACTCAGTCTTGAAACCAAGACTCAGATGCTCAACGGACTATACTACCCAGGCGCCCCACAACTTAAAATGTCTAAATGAAGATTAAAAATTGGGAACAAAAGTGTGAAAAATATAACTTCCAACAAAATATAAAAACAGTTAAAGTTGGTGCTCATTTTCCCCTTGACGAGAGGTCTCAGTTGCTGGGTCGTCTTCAGACACATAAGCACAGGCGGGTCCCAATGCAGGGGATGACTGACCCCATTATTCGGGGAAGAGATATAGGCTCGGGCAGCGTCAGAAAACATGACACTCTCCAAGATGAAAATGGATAAAACTGGAGTTTATGAGATGGTTCTGCTCGTTCACATGGTGTCTGAGCACTTTCCCCAAACAACATTGACGCGCACCTGGCAAGAGACTCTGACGTTCCGGTCCTACCTGCTGCTCGCTCACCAGCCCCTAGCAGAGAAGGGAGCAAGGGGCACCTGCCGGTGCCGGGGAGAGAGGGACCGCGCCGAGAGCTTTTCAACTTAGCACGACTCCAGCACCAGCGACTTACTTTTTATTGGGAGCTAGAGGCTTTTAAGGAAAGTGGAAATTGGGGGCGGGGGGGGAATGTTGGGGTTTTTTCTATAAAGCTCCGTGGGAATATATAACAAGAATTTGAAGTCATACTTAATCCTAACGGGAACATGAGAAATAGGTTGAAACTTTGCTTTGCTTTCTAAAATATATGGATGGAGACTAAGCTAATTCTAACAGGTGAGAAAACACTGACTGAAAGCAGAATACCCAATAGCAGATACACACTTGTTACAACTACAGAAAGTCTACGCGGAGACATTATCACAAGTAGAAAATTAATTTGGAGGAGCAGAAGCATTTTGTCATGAAGTGTGCGTTGGTCTTTGGGTGAACGACCGCTCCCGTGCGAAGAAACGAGCCCCTCGGTCTGGCAGGCGCTGTAACAGAGCGAGGAGGAGCGGAGGGTACAGCCGCAGGGCCGCGCTGAGAAAGGAAAGAACACAGAGGATAAGGTTACTGACGTCCCACCTTCCCGGCGTGGGGAGACCAGCTGGCCCAGCCCAGCCCTAGCCTTGCTCGAGGCAGGCGCTCATGAAGGAGTTGAGGCCACCTGCTGGCTACACTGAGAAGTGCAGCCTCGGGCGCCTGGGTGGCTCAGTGGGTTAAAGCCTCTGCCTTCCGCTCAGGTCATGATCTCAGGGTCCTGGGATCGAGTCCCACACCGGGCTCCTTGCTCAGCAGGGAGCCTGCTTCCTCCTCTCTCTCTGCCTGCCTCTCTGCCTACTTGTGATCTCTCTCTCTCTCTGTGTCAAATAAATAAGTAAAATCTCTCTAAAAAAAAAGAAGTGCAGCCTCAATTCCAGAAGTCAGGTGCACCAGGACTAGCCAAGACTTGNCTAAAAAAAAAAAGAAGTGCAGCCTCAATTCCAGAAGTCAGGTGCACCAGGACTAGCCAAGACTTGCAGTGACCCCCACCTCTCATCCGTCAGCTTTGCACGCACACAAAAGCACCTTCACTGGCTCCTGGTTCATCTCACTGCTTCCTGCAAATCCCAGTACTTCCTCATGGTCTTGGCCAAGGTTCCCGGTCGTGCCTTCTCTCAGCCGCACGCAACAGAATTATCACCGACTTGCCTCTGACGACCACGCGCAGGGGCGTCGCCATCGCACGCAGGTGACCACGATCCAGCACCCGGAGTCTGGAAGACCACCGCTGTGCCTCGCCGCACCCCCTACCGCTTCTCCGGGAACACAACGATGTATTTGTATTACTAATAAAAAAATAAAGGAGTGCCTGATTCACAAAGACAAACACACACCATGTCTCACTGTCTCTCTCCTTCTTTTAATGTCTTGTTCATTCCACTATTCACTTGAGGGAGTCAAGTCATTCCATTTTGGGTCTGTTTTCCTAGTGTTATTAGTAGCGTCCTCCGCAGGGGAATTGGCTGCCTGAAGGAAGAGCCCCAGGTGACACGCCCTGGCATGACCCAAACATCATGCAAAGGAGAGGAACGTGTCTCTGGAGAGGACCTGTGGATGCTGACACCTGCCTCCCCTCGCTTCCCTTTGACCAACTTCCCTCGGGCAGGCCTCTGCTTCCCGGCCACCCAGGCGAGCACTGCTCTTCTATTTGCCATGGCAGAAAGTGGGTCATAGTAGGTGCTTAACTAACACCTGTCCTCTTCATGGGTTTAGACCAGCAGACTTGCGTAAAGGCCAGAAGTCTGGGCCAGAATGGCAGGGACCAGTCACACCAGATGGGAAGCCGGTAGGTCCGCCTCCAGCTTCGATGAGTCCCAAGACCAGAGTGCTCCTCGGTCACCCCACTGGGTTTAACACCGGTGCACTCCACCGGGGGCCCCCATCCATCCATCAGCCCGTCTTCTCCCAGCCTGGGTCCGGGTGTGCCCAGTCAGGAAAAGTTCTAAATTCTCTTTCCCAGAATCCATCTGGGACAGCAGGACAACTGCCTGATTTTTCCAAACTCATTGAAAATTAGAAGATGTGCTACACACCCCCAAAAAGACTTGAGAACAGAGACACAAAACACTTGGGAACGTGTATGGAATCGTCTCAATAAAAGTCTTAANTTTTTTTTTTTTTAATTTTTTTCAATAAAAGTCTTAACTGGATTCCAACGTATGGGTTGTTCGTTGTTCCCTCCGTTCTTACTGTGCTCGTCAGGGATCAAAACAGCAGCCAACAGTTCCCGTGACAGCAGTGGGACGAACGGATAACTTGAGTCTGCGGAGGGAACAATGGCTCGTGTGTTCTTACCAAGCATGCACAACGTCGATCTAATCATGAGGAACAGAAACCACACCAAACTGAGTGACATTCTACCAATCTACTGACCTCTACTCTGAAAAATAACAAGGTCATGGGAGATCAGCAAAGGCGGAGCCGTTGTTCCAGATTCAAGGACCCCGAAGAGTCATTGCAAGGACGCCGAGGAGGGAAGAGGCAGAATTTCTAGAAGGGGCTATGTGGGAGAACAATATCGTGTCCAGGTTAAATTTCCTGGATTTTAGAAGTGACCTATTAGACAGGAGAACGTCCTTGCTCTAGGAGGTCATCGCTACAGTATTTTGAATTAAAGGGGCACAAATAGCTTAGGGGAAAAGTAATACGAATGTAGAGAGGGAAAGAGAGTGAGTGATAAAGCAAATGTGCAAAATCATGAAAAGTGGGGTCAAGAAATGTCCAGCTTCTGTGCGCTATTCTTTTTAAGTTTTTTTTTTTTTGAAGTAAAAATAGAGCCAACGTGGGGCTTGAACCCACGACCCCGAGATGAAGAGTCGCACACTCCATGGACGGATCCAGTCAGGCGCCCCTCTGTGCACTATTCCTTTGCCTCTTCTGTAGGTTTGAAATTATTTCTAAAAGAAAGAAAGAAAGGAGAAGGCGCCAGAATGGAACATTCAAGGCCCAGGTCCTCCCCTTCCGCGTTTGGGTGGGTTTTTCGTGTGAGTGAGAAAGGAGGGAGTCTGCCCGAGGCTCTCACAGAGCTGCACTTTGAAGTGGAACGGTCATACCCGCTGCCGGGATTCGATTCTTTGTCCGCGTGGACCTGGCGCGGCCACGCTCTTCTGAGAACGAGGCGCAGACGTGCCTCCGGGTTCCCCAGGCCGGCGGCGTCGGGAAGCCGGGCGAGGCTCTCACCCGCGCCCCCGGGAAGGCCACGGCCCAGCCGACACCTCGATGGCCGCCCACTCAGCCTTCCGTCGCACTGCTGGCCCGAGATGACGCGCTGGGGCTGTCCGAGGCCACCACGGTTGTGCTGATAGGCGTCTAACACAGTTCGAGATGGGGCCACACTTGGTGAAGCTGAAAAGACTGGATACTATCTTTCTATTTCCGCTCCCTCCATTCGCTAACCTTCATGCATCATCACAGGACATTCTCAGATGAGGTCCAAAATCCATAAACCAAAACCGAACAGTTCAAGCATGCTCGTTTTATACCGAGATGAATCTCAGAAGAACGGCCTAAGTGAAGTGAGCGTGGGTGCCTCGGGCAGCGAGACTAAGACCGGGCAGGAGCCCGCGGTTTTTAGTGCCCTTTGTGCTCATTTTTAAATCTAGGGGCAATGAAAGCTTGATTGAAGACGCTAAAGCAGGAGGCGCCCGGCTGGCTCAGTGGGCAGCACCCGCGATGCTTGGTCTCACGGTCGTGAGTTCAAGCCCCACACTGGGCGTGGAGCCCACTTTAAATAAAAAGTTTAAAATGCTCAATGTGAATCAGGCGGTGCCCGCGTTCCTCTGCTGTGCCGGGTCTGTCACCAGCTCCCGGACCCTGGGCTCGTCCTCACGCTGATGCTCCAACAGATATCCACGCTGCACCTGTTACAGAGGACCCTGCAGGGGAGGCCGGCCGGATGTGAGGACGACGGGGGGGAACCGCAGACTCGCTAAGAGGCTGGGTCAGAACTGCTCCGCACCTGGCGGTCACAGCCCCACGGGGAGAGGAGGGAAGGCTGTTTCCCCAGCTCCTGTTCTGCGGGCCTGGAGGCCTTCCTGTTCCACACCGTCTCATCCAGGCTCTGATTCCAGAGGCGAATTCCTTCACATTCATGGAGAATTGATGGACTCACGTCCACTCACGTCCGTTGGCTGTTCCGGAACTTTCTCTGCAGCTCCTAAACATTTCTCCACTGGACGCCATTTGGATTTCAGACTTTCGTTTTTGAAAAGGGCAGGTTTGTTTTTCAGTCTAATCTCATTTTTGCAAGAATTATAGGAAATCATCTGGGTGCTTGTGCTAAGGGGAGAGAGTCCTGCGTGCTCTCAAAGCCAGCTGTTTGCAGTAAGCACACGGGCCATGGAACCGAGGCGAGGGGCTTGGGACAAATAAGACCCGATGTGAGGTTTGGCCGGGGGTCTGAATGACCCCCAGCAAAGGCGGACATCCCATCCCACCACAGAGCCTCTGACGGTCCATCTCCCAAGACGACGAGAGTGGCTCCCTTGGCTTTGTTTGCAAAAGTGTGCTGGACGCATCTTTGAACGGTGACAAGAAAGTCTGTCTCATGTGCTTACTGCTACTCTTACTTTTAGGACGAGACTTTTAGATCATGATTTTTTCCTAACCTCCAATAATGTGCTATGCAGAATACAGACTAAGACACAAAGGAGAGACATTTCAGCAAATGTACTTTTTAAGGTTTTGACTCCTAAAATACAAAATTACACCAGTCAAGCAAACGCCCATCAGAGCAAAAGCGCATCCATCGGTCAAGAGATGACAAAAGTAACGTGTGGCAATTCCTTTGGAAGTCTGAAAGGGAGTCCGAGCCTCCTCTGGGAGAGGCAGACTGCCAGAGCAGACGGTGGGTCCGTCCGTGCTCCCCAGAGAGCCCACCCTGCCATCTTCTCCCGTGGCTGTCAAAAAGAAGGCGAAAGAACAGAGCAGGAAGTTAGGGCCAAAGCACCCCCCCCACCCGGCCACCAAAACACGGGCTGTGTGCATGTGTGAAAATTCCACTGCTCTCCTGGATCGTTTTTAGGGGTGACTTCCTTTCTCATTCTTTCCTTTCTTTCTTTTTTTTACTTAATTTGTTCAAGGTGAGTCACAAACCTTTCTTACAAAAAAACTGCAATACATCAAAAACTAATGACGTACTATATGTTGGCTAACTGAACATTGAAAACAAAAAAACAAAAACACCCTCCCCGCAATAGGCTTGGCTCCCAGGCAGCAGCCCCCACCGAGCCTCCCCAGTCCCCGCAGACTCTCGCCTTCCGTCCCCACCCCGGGAAGCAGTGGTGGGCCGAGGGCCGCCCAGAACTGAGAACCACCATCTAGACAGCTCGTCCCCCAGACGGAAGCCCCGTCCTTGCTGCAAAAGCAAGACGGTCTGACAGTGTGCTCTGTGCCTCATTTTCCTCCTCTGCCCCTGCCGTCCGCAGTTGTGCAAATGTCCTCAGGCTGGTTTGAAAAGCGTCCTGCAAATGTAGTAAGACTGAGTGCGACAAACTGTAGCTGCTTCCTCCCCGTAGGAATTAATGTCCCTGTGATCATTTCCGACTCTGAGACCACACACTTCTTCCCTTAGGTGGTCCATTAGGAGGAAGTACGACATTCCAGAAGCTCTCTCCAGTCAGGTTAGCAGAACTCACCCTCTCTGGAGTCTGACCTCCTGTCTGACCAGGTATGATCACAGTGACAAGTGACCTTCAAGCTGAAGCCCATGCACTCTTAGATTTCTGACTTGCCCCCCAAAGAGGATGCCAGGGAGAGTAACACTCAGTGAGTAACATGTTCTGAGTGCTGGCCTTGAGCCTGAGTGCTCTGCCGGCCTGAGTTTGGGGACCTCACTGACCCTTCGCTGGTCACTTGCCTCCCTGAATTCCTGACCTATTCCTGACCTCTGGTAACACCTGCTCCTAAACACAGCTCCACCGGCACAGATCCCTGCCTTCCACCCGATCCGTAATTCTGACTCTTGGGCTCCTAGACCAGGCCAATCCTCGCAGCCTGGTGAGCATAGAGGCGGTCCTAGATGGAAATGCCCGAGCCCAGGGCTCATGATTAATAAGGACAGACAAGTCAAAGACTCAGGGTCCATTCAAATGCCCACATGGGAGCAGGCAACCCCAGGGCACAGAGGGCTGCAGAGGGGACAGGGAGGGTTAGGAAGGGCTAGGAAGTAGGACCCTCCTACTTCCTTCGGGCAGCCCAAGCGCTCATTAGCATCTGAAAGATTAGCATCGGAACTGATTAGTCATATTGCGTAATCACAACGCTCTCAGTCTTCCTCTCAGCGAGTGAGCATTAAACACTTCCTCTTAGTCCTGGGTTACTTGCAATTTGCATTTCAAGTACAGGACGTTAGAGTTGGCCCCTGTTGGATTTCCTCTTGTTGATGTTGGAAGAAAAGCGGGAGGCAGGGCACCTGGGTGGCTCAGTCCTTAAGCATCTGCCTTCGGCTCAGGTCACGATCCCAGGGTCCTGGGATGGAGCCCCAACATCAGGCTCTCTGCTCCGCAGGAAGCCTGCTTCTCCCTCTCCCACTGCCCCTGCTTGTGTTCCCTCTCTCGCTGTGTCTTTCCCTGTCAAATAAATAAATAAAATCTTTTTTTAAAAGATTTTATTTATTTATATGACAGAGAGAGATCACAAGTAGGCAGAGAGAGAGGAGGAAGCAGGCCCCCTGCTGAGCAGAGAGCCCGATGCGGGCCTCGATCCCAGGACCCTGAGATCATGACCTGAGCCGAAGGCAGAGGCTCTAACCCACTGAGCCACCCAGGCGCCCTCAAATAAATAAATAAAATCTTAAAGAAAAAAGAAAGAAAGAAAAGAAAAGCCAGAGGCAGAAAGGGATCCCTAGCAGGACCCCCGAGTCCCTGCCCTGCCCTGCCCCAAGACCTAAGAATCTAGCAGAAGGTGACACCCCTCCACCTGCATCATTTGGCAAAGCCCGTGAGCAAGCCCCATCCACACACTCCGAGGCTCTGACAGCCTCCAAGGGTGACTGTCTTAAATACAAGTAGACATCTAAGGGCCACCAGGCGCTGAAGAAAATCTCTAGCATGAAAAACAAATCACAACAAACACACCGGGGAAAAAAAAGGAAAGAAGAGAAAACAACTCAGAGGACACAGAGACTGCAGAGATAGTGAGACAGCACAAAACTTAACTAATAACCTCAGAAGGATGAGAAGACAGACACTGCATTGTGCCTGACTGTCCCAGTCGGAAGAATGTGCGACTCCCGATCTCCAGGTCATGAGTTCGAGTCCCATGTTGGGTGTTAGAATTACGTTTGAAAAAAGAGAGAGAGAGAAACTAACAAAAACAAAACAATCCAACTAAAATATGGGCAGAAGACATGAACAGACACTTCTCCAAAGAAGACATACAAATGGCCGACAGACACATGAAAAGATGCTCCACATCACTCGTTATCAGGGAAATACAAATCAAACCCACAATGAGATTCCACCTCACACCTGTCAGAATGGCTAAAATCAACAACACAAGAAAGGACAGATGTTGGCAAGGATGCGGAGAAAGGGGAACCCTCCTACCCTGCTGATGGGAATGCAAGCTGGTGCAGCCACTCTGGAAATCAGTATAGAATTTCCTCAGAAAGTTACAAATAGAACTACCCTATGATCCAGCAATCACACTACTGGGTATTTACCCAAAGAATACAAAAATACTAATTCAAGAAATACATGTACCCCAATGTTTGTAGCAGACTTATTTACAATAGCCAAGATAGGGGAGCCCCCCAAGTGTCCACGAACAGATGAATGAGTACAGAATATGTCATATATTGGGGCACCTGGGTGGCTCAGTGGGTTAAGCCTCTGCCTTCAGCTCAGGTCATGATCTCGGGGTCCTGGGATTGAGCCCCACATCAGGCTCTCTGCTCAGCAGCGAGCCTGCTTCCTCCTCTCTCTTTGCCTGCCTCTCTGCCTACTTGTGATCTCTCTCTCTGTCAAATAAATAAATAAAATCTTTTTTAAAAAAAAAGAATATGGCACATATATATGTCATATATATGTCATATATATGACATATATATGATATGTCATATATATATGATATGTCATATATGATATGTCTTATCATATATATATATATATATATATAGTGGACTGTTGCTCAGCCATAAACAAACAGTGAAATCTTGCCATTTGCCACAACATGAATAGATCCTGAGGGTATACTACTGAGGTATAAAAGTATACTAGGGTATAATACTAAGTAAAATAAGTCCATCAGAGAAAGACAAATACCAAATGACCTCACTCATATCTGGAATTTAAGAAACAAACCAGAGAGACAAACAAAACGCCAGACCCCTAACTCTAGAGAACAAATGGGTGGTTCCCAGAGGGGAGGCGGTGGGGGGATGGGTGAAATAGGAGACGGGATGAAGGGCACACTTACCGTGATGAACACTGAGTAATAGAGAGAACTGACAGATCACTGGGGCTCAGTCAGGTAAACATCCAACTCTTGGTTTCGGCTGAGGTCGTGATCTCAGGGTCTTGAGATCAAGACCCAAGTCAGGCTCTGTGCTCGGTGAGGAGTCTGCTTGAGATTCTCTCTCCCCCCGCCAACCCTCTCTCCCATTCATGCTCTCTACATACATACATACATACATACACAAATAAAATCTTTTAAAAAAAAGAATTGTTGGGCACCTGGGTGGCTCAGTGGGTTAAAGCCTCTGCTTTCAGCTCAGGTCATGATCTCAGTGTCCTGGGATTGAGGCCCGCATTGGGCTCTCTGCTCGGCAGGGAGCCTGCTTCCTCCTCTGCCTGCCTCTCTGCCTACTTGTAATCTCTCTCTGTGTGTCAAATAAATAAATAAAATCTTTAAAAAAAAAGAATTGTCGAATCACTTTATTGTACACCTGAAACTAATATAACACTATGTTAACTACACTACAATTAAAATAGAAAACTCCAGAGGCTGCCTCCCCTCCCCTCCACGTGATCCCCTTGCCCTGCGGTGCAGGCCAAGCCTGGGGCCCTGTTTGGAACCCACAGAATACACCAGGGTGGGAGACTGTCCCTGCACGATGAGGTGCAGTCTGACACCAGCACCCGCAGGGAGCTCAGACTCCGGGCACCTACAGGCACAGCCCAGCGTGTCACCCCACGCCTGAGCAAGTGGTTGCAGGTCCAGGGGATTCTCACTACCTCTCAGGTTCATTCGTTCCCTACGGGGACTCACAGGACTCCGGAAAGTACCTACAATTACGGTGTCATTGTTAACAGATACAGATCGGGACAGGGCAAAGCTGGAGAGGGTCCCAGATGCAGACTTCTCGCACCCTCTCCCTGGGGAATCAGGACAGTTAGACTGCCTGGCACATTGCTGGGCTCACCAGGGAGGAAGCTCCCCTGAGCGTCCGTGTCCAGAGCTCTTCCTGGGTTTTCCTTGTCTGTGTAGTTGCTTTGCCAGCAGTTACTGGTGTGGCTGGACTCCATCTCCAGCCTTTCCCTCACAGGAGGTCCAGCTAAAGTCCCGACCTGCCCCGCCACCCCCCGTCACGTGGTTGGCCTTCTGGAAGGCTCACCCTGGGTCACCTCATCAACAGAAAAACTCAACAGGGTAGAGGGGCCTCCTTGAGTCAATAAGACACGCCTGCAGCTCAGGGCATTCTCAGGATTTACAGGCTCTCTCCCAGAAACAGAAGCCAGGACCAGAAGATTCTTTACTGCAAAGCATCAGGGAAGGAGAAATCACGGCTTCTGTGTTGCTCGTAGAACGTCTCTCTTGCCAGTTTTGATGAAGCAAATGAAAAGGTGCTGAGGGAGGTGCCTGGCGCCAACAACTGCCGAAGCATGGAATCGTGTCAAAGCCACGTAACTTTGGAACTGACTCTTCCCCAGCTGAGCCTTCAGATAACACCCTCCACGGCAGTCTCGTTAGAAATCCCGAAGCAGAGGACTCAGCTAAGCCCTTCCCAGATTCCTGACTCACGGGAACAATCAACTCTGAAATAATAGGTGTGCTGTTTTAATTTGCTGGATTTGGGGATAATTTGTTACACAGCAATACACATAATACGGCAATTCACTGGCTGTACCGGGACTAAAATTCAGGCATGTCCAGAATACAGCAAACCCAGAAGATGCAATCAAACCAATGTACTTCATGCAGTTATGCTAAGTAAATGAGAAAAATGGAATGGATTATCAAGCAGCAAACTACCAGGGCGGACAGATCAAGTGACTGACTTCAGCCCATGGCCACTGGGAAAAAAACCAAACGGCAAAACCACAGGAAAGTTGCCCAAGGCCCCTCCCTATCAAAGACTTCTTCCCTCAAGTTTTTAACTACAATTTTCTTAGATGCCACTGCTTCTAAAGAGCATCAGGAGTCTCAATAATTCTACACAGCACTGTAATGAAAATTAGAGTAAAATCAAGTGAAGCGATCCGAATGAAAAGAATACGGGCAGGAGAATCGGCAGGAAGTGGGGCAGGCTTGTTCCTGGGTAGAGACGGGAGCCTCGGATTCCGAGCTCTGAGTGCGAAAGACTCCAGGACAGAGGGAAGCAGGTTCGACCATGAGATGCACGGTGTGCTTTCAGGAGGCTGACGCAACTGTTGCTGATGGAGGTCAGGGAAAGTGTTTTTCCGCAGGTGCTCACAAAGGAGATCCTGTCATACAGTCATCGACGTCCCCAGAAACATTGGTAGGGGCCCAAATGAGGTGATTTAGCTTCCTTTTGGTGGCTCAACTCATACACAGATTCCAGAAGAATGAGGAAGATGGACACAAAGCCTAGCTTCTCTCTCTCTCTCGAAATTTTTCCTCTGCAACATTTTCAAATTTTTCCTGCTCTTAGGTGTCTTGTGCATCAGTGGAAAAGCTGCGAGGTCTTGGGCTGAAAATAAAGACCAAGGGCAAAATCACTATGTCACTGTTGTCGTAAAGAGAGGCAGGGGAACAAATGGGGGATGTCACTCCCTAAATAAGTCAGCTGCCCCTTCATGTTGACAAACCAGCCCTCCGTAGACGTGGGCCCCTGTTCTGCCGTCTGCGGGTCAAATGTTGAATGTGCCATTAGGACACGTAGATTCCAACACTCACGTCTCCCGTTGTGGTGACAATACGACACCTTTTCACGTCTCTGTCGTGAGATCTCGGCCCCATGACACTACCCTCAGCACCCCCGTTGGCGATGTCCTGCCCCAAGCAGCTCTTTCCAGTCTCTGCCCGACCCCTCTGATGCTCCCGGTTTCCTGGATCCCGGGGGCCGCAGACACGATGCTGTTACATGACTGTGGACAGAACCACTGGAAACAATGTCAGGAAGCTGACGGATATAAAACAGAGTCAGGAGCAATCGCCTGGGTTGTGACTGCTCTGTGCTTGCTGTCCCCAGTAGGCCGAGCACCGGCAGCGAGGAGGCATGAGGCCCGCGGGCACGACGTCCTCGCCGGATGTCGCCTAGCAGGTCAGCGCCACTGGCTAGCATCCGACGCCCATGTGCTGGCTTCAATAGGCATGTGACTGGGGGGGGGCAAGGGCTGTCCCCCCCACAAGGGGGGCTTCTCAGGACCCGGAGAGATGAACAACGTAAGCTGAAATCACACTGTAATGTGATGTGAGTTTGCATCGGGAAGGAGGAAAGGAATATTCTCACTGTAACACTTCCCAAAGTCCTGCTCAACAAGCTCGTCCTGGCTGCAGACAATACAGAGTAGTGAGTCTCACAGTCAGGATCAGAAAGTAGGGCCCCAGCCTATGCACCCAGCCTGGGGACAGGAGCTGAGACCCCCGGGTCATCAGGGAGACGTGGACTTCGCAGGTGCGAAACACTGTTCCAGACGGCGGACCGTGTCCGATGCCTCCTGGTCTCCCCAGCGCTCGCGGCCCCGTTGACGCGGAACCTTGGGACAGAAAGTCGGCTCCGGGACCGCGGCATGCGCGACAGGGGTCACCTGCAGCGAGGACCGCGTGAGGCGGGGGGCTGAGCAGGGGTGTAGGGAGCAAGGAAGACGTCCTGGGCCTCAACGACGGTGGTGGTTCTGCGGAACTCGCCAAACCGCACCGTGGAAACGTGTGCACCTTATACCTGCATGAAGCTGGGGGTTCGAGTTCATTTATTTAAGTCGTCTCTCTACCCAGGGTGGGGCTCGAACTCATGGCCCTGAGACCAAGAGCCACGTGCTCCATGGACTGAGCCAGCCAGGTGCCCCATAAAGCTGGTTTTCAAAGGGAAACTGAACACATTCAACGCAGAGCTCACGATCCCCTCCCCTGCGACGGGCTCCTCTGTCTCGGGGAATGTCTGCTCTCTTCCTCCTTTGTTCAGGTCACTGACTCCTCTCCGCACCCCGCACCCACTCTGAAGTCTCTCACCGCCTTCCCCTCCTCTGGCTGGCTGCCAGCCACTGTCCTCACTTGCTGGACGCGGGAGCCTCCGACTGGCCTCCCTGCCTCGACCCTCGGCGGGTCCACTGTTCTCCTCGGTGACCCGTGTGACTCCCTTTCTTATGCAGAATATCCCTCCAGGGTGCCTGCGTGACGACCTCTGAGGCCCGCCCCCTCCCCGCCCCTCCCCCACCTTCCCAAGCACACACCCACCTCAGGACATTGGACGTGTTCCTTTGCCTTTGGTGACATTCCGGAGGCCTCATCAGAGAGGTCACTGCTGTGTAAACAGCATTCCCACTAAACCATAATGAGGCCAATAAAGGAAAATGGACTTTTAAATATGAAGAAGGGAAGGAAATGTATTACAGATTCGCAAGCGTTTTAAACATAAAACTAGTTAATCAATTTCTACCGATGAGGAAATATTTTATATTCCAATATTTATCACTTTGGCCTAAAAATATGCAAATTCGTTAATTCACTAATATCATTCCTGAAAACCTATTCTAAAAAATTTTAAAGGTGAAACACAAAATATTTACTGCATCGTCTGTGCTATAAACAAAAAATTAGAAACAGTCAAAACACCCAGTACTTGGTAAATAGGTAAATGATAGATATTTAACATTATAATTACCGACCTGTGTAACACCAAGGAAAAAATGTTTCTGACATGTTTTGTAAACAAAAAAGAGGCAGAATCCAGAGTGCCTGGGTGGCTCAGTGGGTTAAGCCTCTGTTTTTGGCTCAGGTTATGATCTCAGGGTCATGGGATCAAGTACTGCATCGGGCTCCCTGCTCAGTGGGGAGCCTGCTTCCCCCTCTCCCTCTGCCTGCCTCTCTGCCTACCTGTGATCTCTCTCTCTCTCTCTCTCTCTCTGTCAAATAAATAAATAAAATCTTTAAAAAAAAGGCAGAATCCAACTCTTTGTATTTTTACATTTACAAGTACGTAAAATGTGAGTGTAGTATGTAAGGAACTGCAGAAACATGGAATCCCTATATTCTAATAGCAGAAATAAAGACAGATTGTTTTCAACGTTAATGTTATTTCAGTAAGTTTTTCTTTTCTTTTTTTTTTTTTAAGATTTTATTTATTTGACAGAGAGAGCGAGCACAAGCAGGGGGACCGGGAGCAGAGGGAGAGGGAGAAGCAGGCTCCCCACTGAGCAGGGAGCCTGATGTGGGGCTCGATCCCAGAACTCTGGGATCATGACCTGAGCCAAAGGCAGCCGCTTAACCAATGAAGCCACCCGGGTGCCCCTCAATAAGTTTTTCTACAAAGATTTGGATACAGAGCAAAATGACACATACACCCTCGGATCCTGTGGACACTATTCGGCTCTGAACTTTCTGGACCTGAGAAATCTGTCACGTTCTTGGCGGTTTTTTGTTTATTTGTTTGTTTTGGTTTGTTTTGTCTAAATTCAATTAATTAGCATATAATGTGTTATTAGATTCAGAGGTAGAGGTCCGTGATTCATCAGTCTTATGTGACACCCAGTACTCATTACATCACATGCCCTCCTTAGTGTCTACCACCCAGTCACCCAGTGACCCCCTCCCTCTACTCGCTCCCCCCCAGCAACCCTCAGTCTCTTCTTTATGATTAAGAGTATCTTACGGTTTGTCTCCCTCTCTGATTTCACCTTGTTTTATTTCTTACTCTCTTCCCATAGGATCCTCTGTTTTGTTTCTTAAATTTCTTTTTTTTTTAAATAAGATTTTAGTTATTTATTTGACAGAGAGAGACACAGCAAGAGAGGGAACACAAGCAGGGGGAGTGGGAGAGAGAGAAGCAGGCATGCTGCCAAGCAGGGAGCCTGATGCGGGGCTCAATCCCAGGACCCTGGGATCATGACCTGAGCCAAAGGCAGATGCTTAACGACTGAGCCACCCAGGTGCCCCTCTCTTAAATTTCATATATGAGTTTGATCATATGATAATTGTCTTTCTCTACTTATCTCATTTAACATAATACCCTCTAGTTCCAGTGACGCTGTTGTAAATGGCAAGATTTCATTTTTGATGGCTGCATAATATTCCATTGTATATACACCACACCTTCTTTAGGCATTCATCTGTCAACAGACATCTAGGTTCTTTCCATAGTTTGGCTCTTGTGGCCATTGCTGCTATAAACATTCGGGTGCACATGCCTCTTCGGATCACTACAATTGTATCTTTGGGTAAATCCCTAGCAATGCAATTGCTGGGTCGTAGAGTAGCTCTATTTTCAACTTTTTGAGGAACGTCAAGTTCTTATTAAGCAGGTGCCTCTTGCCCACCCCATCCATTGACTCCACATCCCCAGAAGTGTTGCCTAGGGAGCTGTATTTTTAAGACTGATGACCAGGCAGCCACTAATTTAGGGCACAGAATAGCGTCATTGTCACATAAAAGATTCCAGTGTAGTTTTCAGGCCACTAATTGATTTGTCCCATCCATAAGTATATGTTGCTCATTCTTCCTCAGCCCCCCTCATTAAGGAGCCTCAGAGAACCATTTCAACAAGCCTGTCAAGCTACTTGCTCTTTGAGCTCATGAGGCAGCAACGTTCCCAGGCCACACATAGTAACAGAAAAGAAACAGGAAGACTGGCTTGAGTCACTCAGTGAATCACAGGTAGAGAGTAGGCCAAGGTGTTGTTTATGAGATCCAGAGACAGAGGAAAAGAAGCCATGGGGCTTTTGGTTTTGTTTTTTAAAAATTTATTTATCTATTTTGGGGACATGTGCAGAGGGAGAGAACTTTTCAAGCAGCCCCCCAGCTGAGCGAGGAGCCCGATGCAGGGCTTGATCCCACAGCCCATGAGACCACGACCCGAGCTGAAACCAAGAGTCAAATGCCCAACTGACTGAGCCACCCAGGCGCTCTTTTGTTGAGAACTTTTTTGTGGGTTTTTTTTGCCTTGTTTTGTTTTTTAAGATATAATGGTATTTTAAGTTTCTGTTTAAATCCCAGTTAGTGACCGTACAGTGTAATATTAGGTTTAGGTGGACAATGTAGTGATTCCAGGCTTACATAGGACATGTGGTGCTCATCACAGCAGACGCACGCCTTCATCCCCATCCCCCGACCCCACCCCTCTAGTAACCATCAGTGTGTTCTCTAGAGTTAGCAATCTGTTTTTTGGCTTGCCTCTCTGTTTCTTTTTTTCCTCCCCTTTGTTCATTTATTTTGTTTCTTAAATTCCACTTATGAGTGAACTCACACGGTAGTTGTCTTTCTCTGACTTATTTTGCTTAGCATAGTAGCCTCTAGTTCCATCCACGTCGTTGCAGATGGCAAGATTTCAGGGTTTTTTTGATGGCTGCATAATATTCCATTGTGAATATATACGTATATACCACATCTTCTGTATCCATTTATCTGTTGATGGACACTTGGGCTGCTTCCGTATCTTGGCGCTTGTAGATAATGCTGCCGTAAACATTGGGGTGAGGAAGCCATGATTTTCAGGGGCATTAACATGATTGGGATGACAGTTTAGGGGGAGGATGATAATGGAAGAAGGAACTGGATAGGAACACAAAACAGAGCTTCCCGTGGTTGGAAGGAAAGGTGCCCCCATTTCTCTGTTTCCTCTGTACCTTTGTCCTGGTAAGGGCGAGAGACAGTCCCCTGTTGAGGGACGCAGCCCACGTTTTACTAGGCTAACTGCCATGAAGAAGTTCCCCAGGGGGAGGTGGTGTTCCCGGATTCATTCCCAATGTGTCAAATGAACCGTGAGGATACATAGCAGGGGAGTCAAGGAAAAGAACACAAGACAAAACAGGTGTGTTGGCTCAAGGCTCAGTCCTTAAATGGGACGTGCTCTCTTTTTTTGGCAGCAGCACGACTCTGATGGCGAGGGCGGCAGGGTTCTTCAACGCCCGCCCCTGCACCGGACTCAAGCCTCCTTCCCCTGCTCCTTGTGTCCACCCAGCCCATAAGAGTAGGTCCTCGCCCGGCTTGGCTTCCCACTGAGCTCTGCAAGTCCACACTTGTGTCAGAGTCCAGCCCAGAACCTTACTCACTCCGCTCCAGGTACTGCCCCACACCTGTCTTGCACAAGCCCTGCCCCACTCACCTCCTGCTCTGAGATGATTTCTCAGAACCACAGTTCTGCCACATATGGCCCCAGCCCATGAGACAATGTTGTGACACAGTGCGTCAAGCTTGGGATAATGGGCTTCTGGCTGTCCCATCCTCGGGGGCAGTTTCTCCAGCTCTGGTTCCACCTAGTGTTCTCCATCCCAGCCCTCATCACTAAACTCGAGTCAGCAGGATAAATGACCAGTCCACAAAGGGTCTCTGAATGACGCTGAAGGACATTAGCTACTGGCACGCACCTGACATTCTGTAACAGGGCCAAGGATAAAGACACCTGCAAAGAAGCGATAATTTCTGATTTCCTTCAGACACTACAATGCCTTGAGAGGCTCAGAACCTGAGCAAGAAGACAAGCATCTTGCTCCTTAAAAGCCCTTCGCACTGGCCTCCTGCTCTGCGATGTATTTGAACCCAGTGGGTGGGGTCTGAACCACAAAAGTCTGCTGGGGACCCCCCGAGCTCTTGCTGTGGCCCTTGCTATCTCCTTTGGTCCCAATTCCATGCGTCTGGTTCAGCGGTCCACCCTCCACTGTGGCATCTTCTTTGCTGACATACGAGAAATCGCCCTTGCTCCTCGACTCCCCGCACTTCCTCATCGGGCTCTGTTGTCCTCCTGCTACCCCTGCTTCCACGACCAACCCCCTAGAACGTGCCCCTCCGGTGCCTGCAGGACAATAACCGGGGCGGACAAGACAGATGCTTGAAAGGCCATATGTCATTTCCATACAAAGTTTGCAGGCCTTTCTTCACTTGAAAGCTGCAGACTCATTCTCACTTGTTGTTTATGGCCCAGGACTCCAAACAGGGCTCCACGTCCCAAGGAAGCTTGCAGAACTATGAAGCCATTGCTAATGAGCTATGTCACCTGCATAATTTCTGCCAAAGACCCTGCAGGCAGGAGTCTCTCGTTGGTCTTGGATCAGAACCCCAGTTGACCCTGAAACCACGTAGATCAGGATTGGATTTGGGGCACGATTCCCCTCAGACTGTGGGCCGGCTATGACTCTCACAGCTGCTGCCCCTCCCGCAGACAGAGCATGGTGTTGCTGAACCCTCCACAGTCAAAGGGCTGCCCCTCCCATTCCAATGACTCATAACCATTAACACCCCTCGCTCTGCATCATTATCGCGTAATTGAATTCCTTAGATTCTTGTTAGCATCTACTGTGCCAATGTACCACACCAGATACTTGAGGCACATGGAGGTAAATGAGACAAGTTCTGTCTTGAAAAGAGTCGCAGATACAAATTTAGAAAGAAAAAAAGAAGTATTTATCCCAACACAAAAAGCTGGATGGCCTATTCCCCCAAAAAGCTGCACGAAAATCACAAAAATAGAAGCCAGTGCCTCAAAGCCGGAGGAAAATAATGAAAAGGAGTTTTTAGATAGTGAACTGAGCAGAAAATCTGAGTTCCAGTGCACCCTGAGTCACAGTCACCCAACCTGAAAACCGAGCTCCTCACAGACTGGTGCTGGGGAGGGAGTAAACCCAGACAACCAAACCCGGGAACATGCCCAAGAAAGAGGTGGGGGCAGAAAAAATCAGATACCTAGGAATCAACCTAACCAAAGAGGTGAAAGACTTGTACCCAGAAAACTGACAACAGAAACTGAAGAGGACATAAAGAAGTGGAAAGACATTCCATGCTCATGGATTGGGAGAATAAATATTGTTAAAATGTCTCTACTACCCAAACCCATCCATGGATTTAATGAAATCCTTATCAAAATACCAATGGCATTTTTCACAGAGCTAGAACAAATAATCCTAAATTTGTATGGAAACACAAAAGACCCTGAATAATCAAAACAACCTTGAAAAAGAAAAGCAAAGCTGAAGGCATCAAAATTCCAGGCTTCAAATTATATTAAAAGCTGTAGTAATCAAGACAGCATGGTACTGGCACAAAAACAGACACAAAGATAATTAGAACAGAATAGAAAACCCAGAGATGAACCCACAACTAGTGGTCATTTAACCTTTAGCAAAGCAGGAAAGAATATCCCATGGGAAAAAGACAGTTTCTTCAACAAATGGTGTTGGGAAAATTGGACAGCAACATGCCAAAGAATAAAACTGGAACACTTTCTTACACCATACACAAAAGTAAATTCAAAATGGATGAAAGAGGTCTAAATATGAGACCCAAAACCATAAAAATCATAGAGGAGAAGACAAACAGTAACCTCTTTGACATTGGCCATATCAATTTCTTTCTAAATATATCTCCTGAGGCAAGGGAAACAAAAACAAAAACAAACTATTGGGACTTCATCAAAGTCCCAGACTCAAAGGCAGACTTCCTTCTGCCCCTTGAAGGAAACCACCAACAAATCTGAGAGGCAGCCTATGGAATCGGAGATGTTTGCAAATGACATACCTGATAAAGGATTAGTATCCAAAATATATAAAGAACTTAAACAACTCAACACCCAAAAACAAATCATCCAATTAAAAATGGGCAGAAGACACGAACAGGCATTTTTCCAAAAAGACATACAGACAGTCAACAGACACATGAAAAGATGCTCAACATCACTCATCATCAGGGAAATGCAAATCAAAACAGCAATGAGCTATCACCTCACACCCACCGGAATGGCTAAAATCAACAACACAAGAAATAACAGGTGTTGGAGAGGACGCGGAGAAAGGGGAACCCTTGTGCACTGTTGGTGGGAATGCAAGCCGGTGCAGCCACTGCGGACAACTGTATGGAGGTCCTTCAGAATATTACAAATAGAACTACCCTATGATCCAGCAGTTACACTAGTGAATATTTACCTAAAGAACACAAAAATACTAATTCAAAGGGATACATGCTCCCCAATGTTTATATCATCATTATCTATAATAGCCAAGATATGGAAGCAGCCCAAGTGTACATTGAGTGACAAATCGATAAAGATGTGGTATATTGGGGTACCTGGCTCCATCAGTTAAGTGTCCAACTCTGGATTTTGGCTCAGTTCATGATCTCACGGTTGTGAGATTCAGCCCCGTTTGGGCTCTGTGCTGCGCATGGAGCCTGCTTGGGATTCTCTCTCCCTCTCCCTTTACCCCCAAATAAATAAATAAATTACCCCCAAAATAAATTAATTAAAAAAGAAGTGTATGCAAATGTAAATATGTAAATGGAATATTATTTAGCCATAAAGAAGAATGAAATCTTGCCATTTGCTACAAGGATGGAGCTAGAAAGTATAAAGAATGCTAAGTGAAATAAGTCAGTCAGAGAAAGATAAATACCATATGATTTCCCTCCTATGTGGAATTTAAGAAACAAAACAAATGAATAAAGGGGGGGGGAGAGAGAGAGAGAGAGAGAGAGAGAGAGAGAGAGAGAGAAACCAAGAAACAGACCCTTAACTATAGAGAACAAACTGCTGGTCACCAGAGGGAAGGTGGATGGAGGATGGGTGGAACAGGTGATGGGGATGAAGGGGGGCATCTGTCCTGATGAGCACTGGGTGATGTAGGGAAGTGTTGAATCGCCATATTGTACACATGAAACTAATATCACACTGTATGTTAACTAACTAGAATTAAAATAAAAACATAAACGAACAAGAAATCAGTGTGGAGCTTATTGACAATAAGGATTCTCAGAGCTTCTGATTTGGTAGATCTTGGGTAGGGGCTAGGAATCATTTTGATACAACGCTCCAGATTTTTCCGAGCCAGAATTCTGACCAGTTGGGAGACATGCTGACCCATTGTAACAGGCACCAGGGCAGGCCATGCCTAGCTGTCTCAAGGCTTACCTGGAATGTTGAAATTCAAATATCCAGCTTCCCTGTGGTCCACTCATCCTCCCCCATCCCCCTTCACTAGAAGCTTCTCTGAACGAGAGAGAAGCAGCAAGCGAAGGCTGACATTCGAGCTTTCCTGTAAGTCCGCTGTATGAGGAAGTGAACCATGGGTGTCTTGGTGAGGGACTTTGCAGGCAGGGAGAATGACCGTGAGAGGTGAGTGTTGGCGGGGGGAGGGGGGCAAGACTAGAGTGATGCAAGCCGGGAGGAACAGTGACATCAGAGCTGTCATGCCCTGTTGCAAGGACTTTGGCTTTCCTGAGTGTGGTGGAAACCATCCAGCAGAGGGATGCAGTCTACCTTGGGAGATCCACCATGGCTGCTGGTTAGAACATTCTGACGGGGTGTCTGGGAGGGTACAGGGACTCCAGCTAGGAAGCTATCATGACAACCCCAGCAAGAGGTGATGCGGTTTGGGTGCTCAGTGGAGGTGGTGAGGGGCGGAATATTCAGGATGATCCTGAAGGCAAAATCCTGATGGATTCCAGGTGGTCCATGACATTGGAGTCAAGAATGGCCTCCACGAAGGCTACAGGGTCTCTTTTTGGGATGACGTGTTCTGAATTGACTGTTATCAGTTGCACAACTCTGCGAATACACTAAAAGCCACTGAGTTCTATACTTTAAGTGGGTGAGTTATATGATATACAAATTATATCTCAATAAAATTGTTATTATTATTATTTTTTAATGAATGACTTCAAGTTTTGGGGCCTGACAGATGGGAAGGGTGAAGTCTTATGGAGATGAGGAAGTCTGTGGAAAGAGCAGGTCTGACGGGGCTCAGCTCGGAATATGGCAATGTGGGGACTCACTAAATTTGGGATGCCTGTTACACATCCAGATAGAGACATTCCTTAGGCTGTTGAATATTTGAATCTCAGATTCACAACGTGGACTGGGCTGGATATACTTTCATTTTAAAGGCACTGGGTGAGATCAGTGAGTGTAGACAACAAAGAGAGGAAGTCCAAGGATTGAGCTCTGAGGACTCCAACGTTAAGGGATCAGAGGATGAAGAGAGACTAGTGGGTGGACGGGAAACCCAGGCGGCAGGTGACGTGAAGGCAGGTGCATGGAGTGTCCTGCAGAGGGTAAAGCAATCAATGCATGAAATACTCCTGACAAGTCAAGTAAGATGAGAATTGAAAATTGGCCATTCGACTTGGCAATGCGTTGCCCCAAAGACCTTAATAAGAGCAAATTTGGGGATGTGTGGTCAGAGTAAAAGCCCAATTGGAACAGGATCAAGAGAGAACATGAGAAGAGAAGTTAGGGGCAGAATCACAGCCAACTCTTTCAAGAAGTTTTGCAGGGAGGGGAAGAAGGGATGGAGCAGTGGCTGGAAGGGTAGGTAAAGTAGAGAGATTCTTTTTTCTTTTATAATTTTTTTATTATGTTAGTCACCATACAGTACGTCATCAGTTTTTGATGTAGTGTTCCATGATTCATTGTTTCATATAACACCCAGTGCTCCATGCAATACGTGCCCTCCTTAACACCCATCACTGGCCTCACCCATCCCCCCTGACCCCCTCCCTTCTAAAACCTTCAGTTTGTTTCCTAGAGTTCAGAGTTTCTCATGGTTTGTCTCCCCCTCCGATTCCCCCCCCATTATTTTCCTCTTCCTTCTCCTCATGTCCTCCAAGCTATTACTTATGTTCAACAAATAAGTGAAACCATATGATAATTGTCTTTCTCTGCTTGACTAATTTCACTCAGCATAATCTCCTTCAGTCCCATCCATGTTGATACAAATGTTGGGTATTCATCCTTCCTGATGGCTGAGTAATATTCCATTGTATATATGGACCACATCTTCTTTATCCATTCATCTGTTGAAGGGCATCTTGGCTCCTTCCACAGTTTGGTGATTGTGGACATTGCTGTTATGAACATTGGGGTGCCTATGGCCCTTCTTTTCACTACATCTGTATCTTGGGGGTAAATACTCCGTAGTGCAATTGCAGGGTCATATTTTTATTTATTTTATTTATTTATTGCAGGGTCTATTTTTAACTTTTTGAGGAACCACCACACTGTTTTCCAGAGTGGCTGTACCACCTTGCATTCCCACCAACAGTGTAAGAGGGTTCCCCTTTCAGGTGGAGAGATTCTTCTCAGAAGATGGGAAACCAGTGGTATGAGTGCACCTGGACAGAAATGTTAGGTAAAGAGAGAAACGGTGAAGGTGAGAAAGGAGGGTTGCTGGAGGGAGTCCAGGAGCAGCGGAGAGAAGGTGGAATGTGGCATGTAAGCAGAAGGTCAGCAGGGCTGGGAGCCAGCCAAGTGCGTCAAAAGAACAAAGGAGAAGGCGGCACGTATGAGCAGGTGTAGGTCAGCAGAGGGACATGGGACAGGAACTGGGGGAGGTCCTCCTGACTCCATCTGTTTTGTCCTTGATGTAAGAAGCCAGGTCACCACTGAATGGAGCTGGGAGGCGGGTGGCAGATCTGAGAATAGAAGGGAGGGTATGAAATAATCACTTAGGAAAATGGTGGGCGGCGTGAACTTGGGAAACATACAATGACTGCAGCAGTGAGGCCCACTTGGGGGTGGTGATCGGGAAGTTAAAGGGAGAATGGTCAGCATAGATGCACATCCGTAGGCAGCCTCGCTCAGCCCACTAGGGCAGGCAGGGGTAAGTAGAGAGTAAGCGAACCACGTCGGAGCTAGAAGCATGACAGAGCAAGGAGGCCAAGGGAGCAGAGGTCCCCGGGCTGGAGAAGAGGTCACGAGTCCATGAGGCTTGAAGCATCAGGCAGGAAGGCACCATGAGCCGGACGAGGCATAGTAAACAAGCCAGTGGGATCAGCGGGGGCAGGTCCGGGGTTCAGAGGACCACAGCATCAAGGTAGGAGAGTGAACCGCAAAGACAGAGGCAGCCAGGGACAGATGCTTGGAACATGTTCCATGAAGACACAGTAAGTTGCAGGCACGGCAAGTGACCATGGATGTGAGCAGCTAAGACCGAAGGGAGAGGATCCTTGAGAGCAGAGAACATGAGATCATGTGCTATTTCTAGATTTATGATGCTTTGGTGTCTCGGGCTTCTCCGATTTGGGGGAGAGGCTGCCCCTTGCAGGGGCAGTGCGTTCCCAGAGAAACCAAATAACTTGCCTTTGAACTTGTCCTTGAGATGCAGACCAACCTATCCAGACTCCACCCACCTCCCTTTATCAGCCTCTGGCAGTTTGGAAGACTGTCCCCTGGCTCCAGGGCCCGGTACTAGACAACCAGACCCTCCTATACCGCAGAGCCCACCAAAATTACTCAAACTAGGCAACCCTACACTTGGTCAGCTTACCCATCCTGCTTCACCTGTTCCTCCATGTGAAAGTCTCCTGAAGGCTGTGAGCCAGACTTCTTTCCCCCTGCTCTCCCACATGGCCTGGCCTCGTGGCAAAACCTTCCTTCAAGGGGCTGTCTCTGTGTCTGTCGTCTTTCCTGATTAACACAAAATCCTGGGCACATTGGAAAACAAAGGATAAGAGAGATTCAGGGAACCATAGTGATGATTTGATAAATTCAAGGCCCAAAGCAGACTCATTTTCTCTCCTCCCACCCCAACCTAAGCCTCTTCCTGTCACCCTCGCCTCCCTCAAAGGCATATCATCCTGATGTGAGAAACAAAGGCAAAAGAAAAAATTAAATTTCCTTACTGCTTACAGCCCACTGACCAGTCCCTGAAACAGACAGAGTGACCTTCCTCTGGGAACTCAACTGCCTTGATTAATACTTGGCAAAGGCCAAGAAGCCATCTTAGCCCACTCCCCCGCCCCCACGACCCTGTAAGTCTACTTTAATGTACAAAAATTCTTTTGGAAACTTCCTTTATCTCTACCCCCCCCCCCCCCAAGATACATGTTGGCAATCATCCTCCAAGCATATGGCCCACTGATGTACATCTGAAGGGTCTCAGGAGTAGGGTTTTACCAGGCAGTAATAAATGACCTTTTCCTAACAACAGCTAGCCCCACAAGGTCCTGGAAACCTTGCTTCCAAATTCCTTAGAGACTTGTGCTCTCCCTAACTCTCTCCCAACTTGAAAATATAGAATCAGCCACACTGTAGAACCACAGAGCAGCTCTTTCTGCCCACGGGCCCTGTCCCTGTGCTTTAATAAAAAGACCTTTTGCACCAAAGACCTCTCAAGAATTATTTCTTGGCTGATGGCTCTAGACCCCAACATTTTCCTACAACAATCTTTGCTGCTGAATTTGTAGGACAGTGTCATCTTTAACTTCTCCGGTATCGTATTTCTAGCACCCAGTCATTAAATACTGTTAGTTTCAGACCTGTCAATTTTAACAATTTTTAACTCTGCGTGCATTTCTTTCCCACTCTAAAGGTCACTGCTCTAACTCAAATCCAAAGTCTTCTTTGTCCTTGACCATCCTCCTAACTGGTTTCCCTCCGCACCAACTCTCCGCCTTCCAGTACAGTCTCGTTATCACCAGAATCACTCCCCCAAACACACAATTGACCCACTCACTCCTCTACCTCCATATGGCTCCCAACTGCCCACAGCAAAGGTTGTAAGTGTTTGCAGACTCCTGATTTTAGAAAAGCTGCCTCAGAAAACAAGAGGGAGCTCAAATGTTCAAGTCTTGGATGGTCCACCTGGCTTAACCAGGAAAGGTCCATATTAGGGTTCTGGAAAGATTTTCACTGTAAAAACAGGACTTCACTACTGTATCAGCTGGCATACAGTAAAGAGAGAAACCATACAGTAATTGAACAGGGAGAGTTTCGTATCATTCGGTGGAGGGGAGTGTATGTGCAAAAAGACCTCCAGAGGCCAAAGGAGCTATAAGACCAGAAAACCAGGGATACCTGGGTCACTCAGTCAGTTAAGCAGCTGCCTTCAGCTCAGGTCATGATCCCAGGGTCTTGGGATCGAGTCCTGCATCAGGCTCTCTGCTCAACGGGGAGGCTGCTTCTCTCTGTGCCTCTGCCTGCCTGCCTACTTGTGTTCTCTCTCTGAAAATAAATAAATTAATTAAAAAAAAAAAAAGACCAGAAAACCAAATGCTGACAAGTCCAGCTTGACCAGAAATGGCTTATTAAGAGGACTGAGGGAAGAAGTGAGTCCTGGGCGGCCACCAGATACGATCTCCAAACCCCAGCTCCCTCAGGACCTGCTTTCCCGCCCTAGAGGCTGGAAATACACCTGAGACCACCCAGCACAGGCGCTTAACAATCAGTATTTGTCACAATCAGATCTCCTGGCAGATCAGGGGTCATGCCTCCAGGGCACAGGGATGGGTGGAGTTAAACAAAGGGGAAGAATGCAGTGGGGGCTGCCCTCGGGAGGGCTTCCGGTCAGAGCGGCCATGATGGGGGATGTGCTCAAGATGGCGGCAGTTCCGGTTCCGACACAGACCTCATAGCCCGAGCAGGGGATGGGAACGAGGCGCGGCTAGTAAGCAGGAACGAGGACGCCAGTGCAGGCACGGCGAACAGGGGGGCAGCCACAGCCTCACTGGAGCTGAGACACAGCCTCCAAGGGAGAGGCTCCCTCGGGGCGGAGACACAGCCTGCTGGAGGGCACGGCAGGGGCTCGGAGGACGGCCGGCATCGCTGTGGGGCCGTGCTGACCGACGGGCTGGAAATCTGCCCTGGGGAATGCCCCGAACAAAGCCTGGTGTCCAGGATGCCAGGGGAGGCGTCCCACCGGAGGCGCTGCACTCCTAGCCACCCAAGGGAGCAGCTGGTGCGGGGGTGGGGGCACTGATGGCCACTGCGCGCCGTGGGAGTTGGTGCCCCGAGGAGCCCGCGAGCAGCTCCTTACTGTTGCATAGTCCACGCTCGTTGCTCTTACTGTGCCTTTTCTTTGAAATGCCCTCCCACCCTCCTTCGCTTGTTCATGAAGAAAGCTCCGCAAGGACCCCAACACCATCCTTCTAGGCCAGGCTGACCTGTAACCTCTCCTGTGACGTGTTTCCTGACTCTTCCACTTGGAAGTAACGACTCCTACCCAGATGTTCGCGTCCGTTTGGTGCGCAGACTTCGTGAAGGGCGGGAGGGCACAGCTCGCTGAATCGCTTGGTCTGAAGATCAGTCCAGGAAATTCCATGTACCTTCCTGAATGTGCAGCTCTAGGAAGAGTGTGTGCGAGGAAATGCGGAGGCACCCGGCCAGCCTGCCCGGTCAGAGGGGTCAGGTCAGCGGGTCCCTGTGACGACCAATACTGCAGCCTGATCCCCATCCTCCTGAGAGTGGGAAACACTGTTTATCTCGGTGTCTTCCCAGCACCCTGTCCGGTGAGCAACCAATCAACATTTGCTGAATTGAAGGTTCAGCGGGTTATCTTTCCATAGAGTCAAAGCTTCAAACTAAAAAGAAAGCATCTAATGATGGCATTTCAGGCATTGGCCATGACAGGGAACTTCTCAACTGGTCACAGGATGGGTCTTAAAAAAAGATAATTAAAGAAGAACGAAGTTGGAGGCCTCACGTTTCTCGATTTCAAAATTGGTTACAAAACTATACTAATCAAAACATTGTGGACTGTGGTCCTAGTGTAAGAACAGACATACAGACGCCTCGGTGGCTCAGTCGGTTAAGTGGTGCCTTCAGCTCAGACAGACTGACCAAAGGAATAGAACAGAGCAGTCAGAAATTAACTCTCAAATATGTGGTCAAATGATCTCTGCCAAGGTCGCCAAGACCGATCAACAGAGAAAGGGCAGGCACTTCAACAAATGGCGCTGGGAAAACTGGACAAACACACGTGGACGACTGAAGCAGGACGCCCGTCTCACTTCACGTACAAAAAGTAACTCACAATGTACCAAAAACCTAAATGAAAGGTCTAAAACTATAACTCTCCTTAAAAAAAAAAAATCATAGGGCGCCTGGGTGGCTCAGTGGGTTAAAGCCTCTGCCTTTCGCTCAGGTCATGATCTCAGGGTCCTGGGATCGAGGCCCGCATCGGGCTCCCTGCTTGGTGGGGAGCCTGCTTCCTCCTCTCTCTCTCTGCCTGCTTGTGATCTCTATCTGTCAAATAAATAAAATCTTTAAAAAAATTATAGAGAAAAGCTTTCATGACACTGGATTTGGCAACAATTTCTTGCATGTGACACCAGAGCACAGGTGCCAAAAGACAAAATAGACAAATAGGACAACATCAAACCTGAAAACTATGCATCTGAGGACACAATCAGCAGAATGTAAAGGTGACCTATGGAATGGGAGAAATTATTTGCAAATCGTGTATCTGATAAGGGGTTAATATCCAGAATCTACAAAGAAGTCAGACAACTCAGCAACAACAAAACAAGTACCCCAGTTAAAAACTGGGCAGGGGCGCCAGAGTAGCTCAGTTGGTTGAATGTCCGACTCTTGGTTTCAGCTCAGACTGCCATCTGGGGATTGCAGGGTTGGGCCCTGCCTTGGGCTCTGTGCTCAGCAGGAAGTCTGCTTGACATTCTCTCTTCCTCTCAAATAAATAAATAAAATCTTTTTTAGAAAAAGCTAGGCAAAGGACTTGAAAAGACCTTTTTTTAAGAGATGAAACAGATGAACAATAAACACGTGAGAAGATGCTCAACATCACTAATAACCTGGGAAATACACATCAAAACTGATATGGAGAACAAAGGCAAAAGAAATATAGGAAAATTAAATTTCCTTGCAACTTACAACCCATTGACAAATCCTTGAGATAGGCAGTGACCTTCCTCTGGGAGATCAGCTGCCTCGAAGTTAATACTTCGCTAAGGGCAAGAGGCAATCTTAGCCTGCCCCCCAGGATCCTGTGAGTCTACTTTAACATATAAAAATTCCTCTGGGGGGGGGGAGGGCGCCTGGGTGGCTCAGTGGGTTAAAGCCTCTGCCTTCAGCTCAGGTCATGATCTCAGGGTCCTGAGATCGAGGCCCGCATTGGGCTCCCTGCTCAGCAGGGAGCCTGCTTTCTCCTCTCTCTCTGCCTACTTATTTTTTTTTAAAGATTTTATTTATCTGACACAGAGAGAGAGATTACAAGTAGGCAGAGAGTCAGGCAGAGAGACAGGGAGAGGAGGAAGCAGGCTCCCTGCCGAGCAGGGAGCCTGATGCGGGCCTCGATCCCAGGATGCTGAGATCATGACCTGAGCCGAAAGCAGAGGCTTTAACCCACTGAGCCACCCAGGTGCCCTCTCTGCCTACTTATGATCTGATCTTTCTCTGTGTCAAATAAATAAATAAAACCTTTTTAAAAAACTCCTTTGGGGACTCCCTTTATCTCTGCCCCACGAGGTACATATGAGTAATCATCCCCAAACATATGACTCACCGATACACATCTGAAGGGTCTCATGACTGAGGTTTTACTAAACAGTAATAAATGATTTTTTTCCTAGCTAGCCCCACAAGGCCCTGGAAACCTTGCTTCCAAACTCCTTGAGACTTACGCTACCCCTAACCCTCTCCCAACTTGGAAGTATATAATCAGTCAATCCTTACAACCACAGAGCTCTTTCTGCCCATGGGTCCCATCCGATGCTTTAATAAAACCACCTTTCTGCACCAAAGATGTCTCGAGAATTCTTTCTTGACATTTCACTCTGAACCCCAACATTTCACATTAACAACCACAGGCTACTGTCCAAAAAACAGATAATTACAAGTGTTGGCAAGGATGGACAGAAATCAGAACCCTCACGCAGTTAGTGGGAATATAAAACTAAAACAGTGTAGCTGCTCTGGAAAACAGTATGGCAGTTCCTCAAAAATTAAAAATAGAACTACCATATGATCCAGGAATCCCACCGCTGTGTATGGGTCCAACGGAATATTATACAGACCTAAAAAGGAAGGAGCCGCTGACACACTAAAACATGTATGAACTTGGAGAGTTAGTGAAATAAGCCAGTCACAAAATAAACCCAAATACTATTAAGATTTAGATGAGGTATCTAGAGCAGTCAAATTCCTAGCAACAGAAAGTGGAAACGTGGCTGCCAAGGGTGGGGGGCACCGGAGAATCGGGGATTGTTTAACGGGTGTAGAGTTTCAGTTTTTTAAGATGAAAGACTTCTAGAACTGGTTGCACAACAGTGTGAATTTACTTAACACTACTGAGCTGAACACTTAGAAATGGTTAAGATGGTACATTTTTGTTTTTCTCTGAGATGGTAAAATTTGTTACTTTTCTTTCACTATAATTAAAAAGAAAGGGGCGCCTGGGTGGCTCAGTGGGTTAAGGCCTCTGCCTTTGGATCGGGTCATGATCTCAGGGTCCTGGGATCGAGTCCCGCATCGGGCTTCCTGCTCAGTGGGGAGCCTGCTTCCTCCTCTCTCTCTACCTGTCTCTCTGCCTACTTGTGATCTCTCTCTCTGTCAAATAAATAAATAAATAAATAAATAAATCTTTTTTAAAAATAAAAAGAAAAACACAGCAAATTACAACCTGTAGAAACTCTCAAATTTTTTTTAAAGATTTTATTTAAGAGAAAACAAGCAGAAAAGAGGGGCAGAGGGAGAGAGAGAGAAGCTGATACCCCACTGAGCAGGAAGCCCGACTCGGGATTTGAACCCAGGACCCAGAGATCATGACCTGAGCAGAAGGCACTTAACCCATTGAGCCACCCAGGTGCCCCCAAACTTTTTAGTCTATGAGCTCATCCTTCTTTGTATGTTATAAACCTGCTAACAAATAGAAAAACCAATGTCTGGTTTGGGTTTCCTCTTTTTTGTATACAAAGTCCTTCTTCCTGTGGAGGTACCATAGCTCAGACCACCCTTCCCCACACCTGACTGCACCCAAGCCAACACAACCTGACCAGGAAGGCTGATGGATAAGGGGGACCAAAATAATGTACATGAGGTACAGTGTCTATTGTAGTAAATTGACTTAATCAGAGGAATTCAAAACTCCACCCATTTTCTGTATCAGCTCATCATATTTGTGAGATATAAGAAGGTAATGCTGTTCTCTCATGTAAATATGAAACTAGAAACAGATCTTGAGATGCACACTTCCATCCTATACTAGAGATCACTATCTTGCAAAGGTCCTATAGTATGACTGGCATAAAGCCTCATTTAGAATCCAGAACTCCTGAAAGTTCAAATATTTGTTTTAGTTACAAGTATTCATTTTGATTGGAAAGCATCTTCAAAGCAAGCACTGATTTTAATAATTGAAACAAAGAAACCACGTGCTTTGAAATTTTCTCTATTAAAAAAAATTGGGGGGCACCTGGGTGATTCAGTGGGTTAAGCCTCTGCCTTCGGCTCCGGTCATGATCCCAGGGTCCTGGGATTGAGCCCCACATTGGGCTCTCTGCTCAGCTGAGAGCCTGCCTCTCTGCCTACTTGTGATCTCTCTCTGTCAAATAAATAAATAAAATCTTTAAAAAAAAATGTAGACACCAGGTCCAATATCCATTAACAGAGAATAGTTTGAATGACCTTACTGGCAGGAAATGGTGTAAATTATTTCCAGAGTTGTATTCTGCTGTGCAGATCCCTGATCACCTGCCCTAGGTTACCTAGTTGACCACAGATGGGAGAGCACCCATTTCAAGCAAAACAAAACTGGATGTAACTAGTGGCTTTATGGAACAGACGATTAAGTTAGGGAGTGATGATTCACTTTTTCAAATATTGTCTATGGCTTTCCTTTATAATGAGAGTTGCCATAATGTATTTAAAGCATAGTTCCATTTATAAAAGTCTGATTTCAATCTTGACTATTAAGAAAGTATCAAACTTGGGGGCTCCTAGGTGGCTCAGTCAGCTGAGCGCTGGACTCTTGGTTTTGGCCCAGGTCGTGATCTCAGGGTGGCGGGATCAAGCCCTGTTATGGGCTCCATGCTCAGTGAGGAGTCTGCTTGAAGATTCTTCCCCTCTGCCCCAGCCCCCCAGCTTGCGTGCATGCACACTGTCTCTTCAAATAAATAAATGAATATTAAAAAAAAAAAGCATCAAACTTAAATAAAACAAGATTTCATTTCAGACCAAACTGTAATAGGTTTTACAGAGACCAATATCTTAAGTAAAAAAGTGAACTTACAATCTATTAGTGGCAATGAAACAGACATTTCATAAATTTGCAAGTCTATCAGAAACATTTAGGCATAAAGCATTTATGGGATGCTAGACATTGGGGGAGGGGTAACTAGAGATAACTTCAAAGGGTTTCACAGGTGAAGCGACCAGTTGTTTAAGAGCCTGTGAATGGGGAAAGTGTGTCAATTTTTTTTTTTTAATTTAAACTCAGTTAACATATAGTGTATTACTCATTTCAGGGTTAGAATTCAGTGATTCAGCAGTTGCATATAACACCCAGTGCTCATTACACCCTTAATGCCCGTCACCAGAAAGTGTGCCCATTCTGACCAGCGCACCCCCACCCCCAATCTTCACCAGAAAGTGNAACACCCAGTGCTCATTACACCCTTAATGCCCGTCACCAGAAAGTGTGCCCATTCTGAGCAGCGCACCCCCACCCCCAATCTTCACCAGAAAGTGTGCCCATTCTGAGCAGCGCACCCCCACCCCCAATCTTCACCAGAAAGTGTGCCCATTCTGAGCAGCGCACCCCCACCCCCAATCTTCACCAGAAAGTGTGCCCATTCTGAGCAGCGCACCCCCACCCCCAATCTTCACCAGAAAGTGTGCCCATTCTGAGCAGCGCACCCCCACCCCCAATCTTCACCAGAAAGTGTGCCCATTCTGAGCAGCGCACCCCCACCCCCAATCTTCACCAGAAAGTGTGCCCATTCTGAGCAGCGCACCCCCACCCCCAATCTTCACCAGAAAGTGTGCCCATTCTGACCAGCGCACCCCCACCCCCAATCTTCACCAGAAAGTGTGCCCATTCTGACCAGCGCACCCCCACCCCCAATCTTCACCAGAAAGTGTGCCCATTCTGACCAGCGCACCCCCACCCCCAATCTTCACCAGAAAGTGTGCCCATTCTGACCAGCGCACCCCCACCCCCAATCTTCACCAGAAAGTGTGCCCATTCTGACCAGCGCACCCCCACCCCCAATCTTCACCAGAAAGTGTGCCCATTCTGACCAGCGCACCCCCACCCCCAATCTTC
>LNAC01000505.1:1060331-1079578 GCA_002007465.1 Ailurus styani
GGACTTGGCTTAAGCGAGCTGGGGTGACAATGGCTAGGCTGAGTCCAGGGCCAAGGGGACTGGCTTTCTGAAGGAGGAGTGGGTGGATGTGGCTGGAGGCGTGCAGAGCAGGGGAGTGAGGCAGCTCTGGGTTGGACTCGGTCACCGAGCCTCAGAGCAGGGGCTTGGTCGGGACCAGTGGTGGCTTTAGGTCTCTGCCAATTCAGGGGTTTTTGTGGGAAAAGTGAGGTGATAAATTACATTTGACCTGGGCGTCCACCGCTTGCTGGGCACATTTTCCCCAGACCCTGTCCAGCAGGGCCTTCCGCGGGGAGGAAGGGAAGCAGTTGAGGGGATCCCATGTGTCCCTTCCCGTGCGGTCTTCGTGCCAGGCCTGCTCTGGCCGTCTTTCCGAGGGCCGAAGAGTCAGCGGAAGAAGGGATGAGTTAGGTCGCATCTAGTCCAGGCAGCAGGTCAGGTGGCGGCAGCTGAGACGGAGATGGGGACGGGGTGGGGCGGGGAGGGCCCGGGATGTGCCTCGTCGGTCAGGCCTGCAGAGGGTGACTTGGAGAGGACTCCACGGCTGGTGGTGGGCGGGGCTGTGTCACAGAAGGGGAGACACCAGGACGTGAGGTGGGGAGGGACATGTCCGTGAGAAGGAAGGACCGTCGTGGCTGGGTCGGGACAGTACTTCGAGACCCTTATGTGGGGGTACAGGTGCACACATGCGTGCGCCGTCGCCTCAGGCCGGGGAGCGGGAAGGGGACTGGGTGGCAGGAAGAGCAGAGTGGCAGAGGGGTCGGAATCCCAAAGCTTCCAAAGAACTTGCAGACCCTTCCGATTGGCTGCCACTTGCTTGGCTGGCTGGTCCCGCGGCCACGAGGCTCTGTGGATGGAGACGGTGTGGACGCCGGGTCCGAGGGGCAAGCTAGACTCTGAGGCTCCTTTCCGTGCTAGGGATGGACAGATGGTTCAAGGGAGTTGCTAACTTTATACGGTTGGGTACCAGGTTTCAAACTAAATTTGGGCTCTGGCTTCCAGCTTTCCGTTGGCCCTGGATTGAGAATAGGCTCTCATCTCCCAGCCATCTGTCCCTCCTGGTCTCCCCTGCCGAGTGACGTCTCCACAAATCCTCCCACGGAGAGGACAGGCTCTCAAACCAAATCTATTAGGTGAACCTATGGTTTTCCCATAGGGGATCCCCAGGTGGGATTCGGGGAGCAATGGGTCCCGCACTGGAGGCGTCCGTGGGGTGTGGGTCATGTTATGTTTGATGGGATGGGATGGCCCCCTCGGGCAGCCTCATGTTGAGCTGTGCCCTGGACAGCGTGGTTCCTGCCTGTGCGTATAGATCTTGGTTTATCGAAACTTCCTTTTCTGAACGAGCAGGCTCTGGTGTCACCTCTCCATCATCTAGCGCCCGTGGGCATGTGTGCGCACCCACTCTGTGCAGGTCGCTGGTGGCCCAGAGCGGTAGGGGCTAGTTTGGGATGCACCTGGTTCTCTGAGATGACGAAGACAGAGAACGAGATAGCTTTAACCACAGCGTTCACTACTGGTAAGAGAATAATCTGTTGTGATGTCCGCCAGGACCGTCTCTGCACGGAGACCACGAGCCGGGTTTGTGCAGACCCGAAGACAGACCAGACGCCGAGCTTCCTGCCCTCCCACCCTCGGCCCCTGCCCCTGACAAGCCAGCATCCTCAGCGTGTGCTGACACTGTGCAGAGGGAGCTCAGGTGGCCCCTGGCAGTGTCTGGGGAGGGGAGCCTGTGGCATTGCACGGGGGACCATGCGGGGAGGGGGTGGGGGGAGTTGAAGACCCTGGTGGCGCAGTCGGTCGAACGGCCGGCTCTTGCTTTTGGCTCAGGTCCTTGTCTCAGGGTGAGATCGAACCCAGGTCAGGCTCCATGCTGAGCGCAGAGTCTGGGGTTCTCTCTCTCCCTCTGCCCCTCCCCCAATCACACATGTGCGCTCTCTGTAAATAAATACATAAATCTTTAAAAAAAAAATACAAACTGGTGGTGGGCAGACCCACCGCACGCACCTGCCCTCTTCCATGCCTCATCCCAGATGCCCCCGGGGCTGAGCCGAGCGGATTGGGACGTGACAAGTCCAGGGGATTGGACTCATCAGAGTTGCTCAATAGCGACAAGCAGACTATGAAACTGGTAACATTTCCCCAGATAGATTCTGCACCGCTTGGAGGCTCCTCTCCACACGTCCCGGGTGTGGGGGAGGGGATGTTTCTCTGAGTGATGGACCTACAAGTGCGTGGGGGGGGCGGGGGTGCTCACTGCAAATGTTATCTTCTTGCAAACGTGTTGAACAAGCCTTGTAAGGGCGGTTGAAGTCTTTATGGTCAGCCGCGTACGTGGCCTGTGCTGGGGCTCGGCCACAACTCCCAGCCCCCGCCGCAGCGGCTGGTCACGGGCGTTCTTCTTGCAAGAGTGCAAGGGGTGGTGGGAAATCCAGGCAAGGCAAGGTGCGTGAGTCACGAAGCTCTGTTCTTCAGGGATCAGGCCGTGCATCTCCTGGGCTTGTCCGGGGGGCCTTGAGCCCCGGAGGGCCTGGACCCAGCACTGCTGTGTGGTCTGCGCTGTCCTGTGCCCCTCGCTCGCTCCCGGCCCTTGGCCAGCTTGGGGCTTTCTCCCCTTGCTTCCTGCCCCTGCTCACTCCGCGGTGTCAGGCCAGCGGCAGTCCCTGTTTGGAATCTGAGGCTGAAAGTTGCTTCCCCTGGGAAGATTCTCTGAGCCTCCAGACCAGGTGCTGTGCGCCACTGCGGCTGCCCCTCGGTCTCCCGGACACAGGACCTCGTTTATCCCCTTGGCTTTTACGCCGCCCTTTGCTCCCCAGGCAGGATTGTTTACTTTTCCCACATGGACCCGGCATAGGCATACAGTCGGTGCTCAGTGATGCAGCGAGGGGATGCGCCACATTGTCCTTGGAGGCCCGGCCTGCTGGCCTTCCTTTTCTCCTGTCCCTCACTCCCTCTCCCGGACGGGCCTCCTCCTTATCCCAGTGAACTCAGAAATGCTATTGTCTGTTTCTGTTTCATATGCGGATGCCACTTCCCTGAAGTCTCTTTGGGTGAAATAATAAGACTTTGGGTTATCTGCTCGGATGTTTTTCAAGCTGCGTCAAGGTTGCGAAAGGAGAAAATCACAGCCGTGGGTGGGGGACCAATGTCAGAGCTGTTTCGGCTAAAACGTCAGCACTGCTCGCCGCTCTCGTGGTCTGGGGCCTCCGGTGGGACAGATGCTTTCAGCTTGCCTTAGGGATTTGTAACGTTTGGGCCAGACGATGATGGATCGCGAGCCAGGCGTTGGGTGTTGCGAGCACGGGGGGCGGGGGCGGGAAGCCCGGGAGCCCTTGACTTTGAGCAGCCCCTGCGCTTCCTTCGCTCTTCCAGCCAGTGCTGGGGGTGCAGGGATGCCGCGTTAGTGTCCCTCGACCTTGTGCTAAGATACCTACAGCGAGAGAGGAATGAGAGGAACGGCACCTAGCACACGCCAGCCCCCGGGCTCATCATATTGAACTGCTTTGATGAAATATTGAGTAGCTTCCAAAGGACAGTCACCAGACGTACGTGGCATATAAAGGATTATCCCAGAGCGTAGCTTTCCATTGAAATCCTGGTGTTTTTCCCCCTCCCAGGTACGGCCATTCTCCTGACTGCTGTTTATCATCCACTTTCTCCTTAAAATACCTTTTTGCTTCTCCTTCCATCCCCAAACAGTGCATTGTGTCGTTCTGCACATTTGTGGACTTTGTAAAGTTGGACTCATACTGTACGTATTTTCAGCAACTTTCCCCTTCTCCCTGAAACGTTTGATTGTGAGATCCACCCATGTTGTCACCGTCACTGTAATGGGCTCCTTTTCTCTGCTGGACGGCATCAAACACGCAAGAATGTATTTGTTTGTTCTAATGCGGACGGATGTCTGGACGGCCACCGCCTCGGTCGTCCCGTGTGGGCCGCCTGGTGCACAGGGACAGGAGGGCCGGGGCGTCACCCTGGACGCTGGGCCACCGGCACATGCATCTCCATGCCCGTCGGTAATTCCAGGGGTTCTCCAAGGGCTCGTCCCCATTTCCGCTCCCGCCAGCGCCGTGCAAACGCTTGGGATTTTCTGCGTCATTGCCAACCCGAGCTTTTGTCAGACCTGCTCGCTCTTGCCCATCTGCTGGTGGGAAATGCTGTCTCGCTGTGGCTTAGTTTTGCTCTCACCGCTTATGTGTGGGGTTGAGCCTATTTCATATGAATGTAGCTGGTTGTATTTCTTCTAACGAAGGGAACGAGCTCAAGTCCTTTGCTTATATATATTGGGATATATATTTTTTTCTTATAGATTTCACTCACCATGGCCCCTGGGCCTCACGTCCTTTGCCTGTTTTTGAATTGGGCTGTTTATTATTTTTTTTCTGTTATTGAGTTGTATGAGTTCTTTATATATTCTGGATATTAATCCCTGCTCAGACATAAGATTTGCAAATATGCTCTCCCATTCTCCCACTCACTTTCCTATAGTGTCTGCTGATGCACAATAGTCTTTAATTTTGATGAAGTCCTATTTATCTGTTTTTTTCTTTTGTTGCTTTTGTCTTTGATGTGATATCCAAGAAATCACTGCCAAGGCCAAAGTCATGGAGACTTTTCTCCAGGTTTTTTTCTGAGTTCTGTAGTTTTAGCGCTTGAGTTTGGCTCTTTGATCCCTTCTGCGTTAATTTTTTAAAAAGATTTATTTATTTGAGAGAGGGAGAAAGTGCTTGTGCAATTGCAGGGGGGAGGAGCAGAGGCAGAGGGACAGAGGGAATCTTCAGCAGACTCCCCGCTCAGCGTGGAGCCCCATGCAGGGCTGTATCTCACGACCCTGAGATCACGACCTGAGCCAAAACCAAGAGGCTTGTGCCACCCAATGCCCCAGCCATTTTTGGAATAATTTGTGTATGTGATGTAAGGTAAAGGCCCAAATTCACTCTTTTGCATGTGGCTAACCAGTGTTTCCGTCTGTTGAAAAGACTGTCCTTTCTTCCTGAAATGCTCTTGGCACCTCATTGCAGGGCTTAGCTGATCCCCACGTCTCCTTCCTGTTTTTGTGGGTTCTGAGGGAACAGCAGCTAGTGAGTGTGGTTAGCCTGCCATTGAACCAGAGCCCTAAGATTTCCGGAAATAAAAAAGGCCTCGTCATGGAGAAAGCACTGGAAATCTGTGCCTGCACTCTTCTGCCCCCTCTGTCCCTCACTGAGAAGCCTACGCTCTGGGGCCACTTCCACGCTCTCTGCTCTGCTGGTTAATCTGACCACGTATTTTGACTAACTGACTAGTGTAAGAAATAATTAGACACACAACATGTTAGTCATTGCTCTATATTTTTTAAGATTTTATTTGTTTATTTGACAGAGACAGACAGGGAGAGAGGGAACACGAGCAGGTGGAGTGGGAGAGGGAGAAGGAGGCTCACCAGTGAACAGGGAGCGTGACGTGGGGCTTGATCCCAGGACCCTGAGATCATGACCTGAGCCGAAGACAGATGCTTAACGACGGAGCCCCCCAGGTGCCCCCTACTCATTGCTCTTGAGACGGTAATATGAAGAACCCAAAGTATGTTGATCATCTCGTAACATGAGGATGTAAGAGAAGTAATTTGTATTACTCGCGAAAACGGGCTCTGTGGTTCATTCATGTCATGGGGGAAAAAGAATTTTCATTCTCCCAAACCTGTTATTTCATTATTTTTTAAAAAATATTTTTAAAAATATTATTTATTTATTTATTTGACAGAGAGAGAGATTACAAGTAGGCAGAGAGAGAGGAGGAAGCAGGCTCCCCGCTGAGCAGAGAGCCTGATGTGGGGCTCGATCCCAGGACCCTGAGATCATGACCTGAGCCGAAGGCAGAGGCTTAACCCACTGAGCCACCCAGGTGCCCCCCGTTTATTTAATTATTGACTGGTTGGCTTTTTAAAGGACACGGGATTCTTTTCTTTTCTTGGGAGATGATCTGTTAAGTTCATACTTAGCTCATCTGCTTTGCTAAGGGTCTTTCGGGATAACCTTTGAGTCACGCATAAGCCTGGAAGACAGACAGACGTTGTAATATCCGAGTTACTCTGGGATAAGGACTCTCGGAAGCTGGACGGCCCGTCCTGGTGCCTTTCCCACCTCTGGAGTCAGACTGGGCGGGCCAGGTTGAAACGTCAGACATTTGTCCATCCAGATGATGGGGCCAGTGTGCATGCATTAGGGATGAAGACTGAGCACGAAAATCAGACAGATGTGGGGGGACTGGGGAGGCCGATTCTTCTGTGGATGGTCTTTGTGTTTTCACTCATAAAATTAACATCCTGTTTGGTTTTTTGGCTCCGATAAGCTGAGGGCTGGGGTTTCCTTTACCCTCTCTTGTGCTCCCCCAGCTGTCCCCGGGATGATCTATTTATTTTAACTGCTATTTCTGGTTGACACACAGCATAGATGGCCAGGCCCCGGAGTGTGTTGGTGGATTAGCATGAAGTTCTAGAGGCAAACATTTTCTGACTCTGGGAGAGGCGGATGATGCTGGGCTTTTCTGTAGCAGGACAAAACATGTCACTTTTCTCTCCGAATTAGCTACTGACTAGTTTTTCATCTAAACTAGTGTCGGATATGGAAATACCCTATGTGCAACGCACCCGGATCCCACAGAATGTCCCCCTTACAGATGTACGTAATGAAATGGAAGGAATTTCATTCACCTGAACTCCTCTTGGAGAGAGGGAGGATGCGTTCGGGAGGAATATTTTGAGAAGCCTGTAGAGGTCAGCAAGGGGGACCCCAAGGGACATGCTCAAAATCCGAAGGTGTTGCAAATGCCTTCTAAGAAGGGTGAGTCCCGCTAATAGCAGAGTTTGCTTTTCTGAAGACTGAGACCGTCAGGTGTGCAAGCTTGCAGGTTGGGAGCCTGCCCAGTGCCCACATTGCTCCTAACGGGTGGAGGGGAGGAGAATCTGACTTTATTTACTTCACCACCATGTGACTCAGCTCACGCGTTGCTGAGGTCCACCCTGTCCCGGGGCAAACATGGCACCTTTCCTGGGGCATGGTGGTCTCCGTGAATAGACTGCAGAGAATTCAAAACTCATACACGCTGTTAAAAGCATTAACCTTTAAAGACATGCCTCTGACTCATGTGAGTCTGTGGTCCCGGACGCTCCTGGTCCGTCTGCTATGTACTTACCTTCCCTAGGTGCGCACAAAGTGCTGCAAGAATTCAGGGGACAAAGGGAGCCTTTCTTTCTTTTCTTTTCTTTTTTGAAAGATTTTATTTATTTATTTGACACAGAGCGAGAGATCACAAGTAGGCAGAGAGGCAGGCAGAGCGAGGAGGAAGCAGGCTCCCTGCCGAGCAGAGAGCCTGATGCGGGCCTCGATCCCAGGACCCTGAGATCATGACCTGAGCCGAAGGCAGAGGCTTAACCCACTGAGCCACCCAGGCACCCCAAAAGGGAGCATTTTTGGCCATGGACAGTCACTGAGTGACCTTGGGGGCCTTTAGGGAGGTAACACTGGAGATGAGTCTCCAAGGACCGAGGGTTTTTGTTAGGGAAAGATTGGTGGGTCTGCGTTGGGTGGGCGGGGCCCTGTCAGGTGAGGGGCTGGCGTGAGTCCCAGCTCAAGGGTGGAAATGCCAACCAGAGAGGGGACCGGTGTGGCCGAGCTGTGGGACAGTGAGGGAGGAGGAGATCTGGATTGCGAGTGGGGACCAGGGGGCGGGAGGCAATCGTCAACTACCTTTTTTCTTTGTTGGGCATCCCTGATGAGAGCCGAGGGTGTCTGGTCAGCCATCCCTCATCACAAATGCCTCCGAGGCACCGGGGCAGAACTTTGAGCCCTGCTGGGACCCCTCCAGTAGGGCTTCTGAATCAGGGGATCTCCGTGGAACCCAAGAAATCTGTATTTGGAAACAGCTCTTCGGGGACTTTTGTTTTTATTTTTATTGTTTTTTATTTTTTTAAATATTTTATTTATTTATTTTTAAGGATTTTATTTATTTATTTGACAGAGAGAGAGATCACAAGTAGGCAGAGAGGCAGGCAGAGAGAGAGGAGGAATCAGGCTCCCTGCCCAGCAGGGAGCCCGATGCGGGCCTCGATCCCAGGACCCTGAGATCATGACCTGAGCCGAAGGCAGAGGCTTGAACCCACTGAGCCACCCAGGCGCCCCAGGACTTGTTTTTAAAACGCTGCAGTGGGAGCTGATGGCAATAGCTCCCTTGGAATGCAGTAGAACTTGGATTCAGGACTCAGGGCGGTGGCGATGGGACGGACGAGGGGGTCTGTTTGAAAGGCTCTGAAGGAGCAAGGAGGGCGTGAGGTGGCGTCAGACGTGTCAGAAACCCAGACTGCAGGCCCTGAGTGGAGCCCGCATCCCATCCAGCCCGTGGAAAAGAGCTCCCCCCAAGCTTTAGCGAAGGAGAAATTTTCCCAGGTGGAGATCGTGTGCAGAGAACACACTGTTTCGGGCGAAGGCGGCTTCCTGAGGGGGTGGGAGAGGTCTCCTGGGTGGACTGTGCCCCTGGGCCAGTCCTCAGTCACTGGTTCAAGCTTCCCGGGGCCGGGAGGCGGGAAACTGCTTTGCCGTTGGAGTCAGGCTGCGTGGCTCCATCTGGGGCCTGCCCACTCTGCGCGATCCGCCTCCTACCCGATCAGCCGTTGCTGGGCTCCCCCACTCACCGGTGACTGCGCGAACCTCACTAACAGCCTTTTCTGGGGAGCGAATTCCACAGGATGCATAGTTATTTGAGCTCTTTGTGGACAGTTTTTCAAAAGGATATTTTTGCACGCTATTATTGCTGACATTCCCATCATCATTATGTTTTTAAAAGCTATTTTATTGCAATCTCTAACTTCAGTTTTGTCTAATTCTCCCTTTTGAAAAAGAGTTATACTGTGCAGAGCAAAGGCATTAGGAAAAAATTCTCAAGTTTCTGTTGCAGAGAGACCCGTAATCCCCCTGCAGGCTCACCTCTCATTTGTCCTTGACTGTCCTGGGAATAATGAGCAACTCCCAGATAGTGCAAAACCTCGTGTTATCTAAGACAGCAAGGGACTGCTTGATCTCCAACAAACTGGATTTAAGTCTCGTTTGGGCACCAGAAGAAAATTACCCGGTTCTGTCACAAACCCTCAATGCCGGAGCAGACAATGTTTCATTAAAAGGCAGAGAAAAAGTGCTGATGTGCCCCCTTCCTTTTTGGGAAGCTGAACCTTTTGTCATGGAACAAAAGAAAGGCTGGTAAAAATATTCACTCTGCAGTCATCAGGATGGCAGAACTCAAATCTGATGAACAGGCGTATTTATCATTTGTCATGATATTTTGGCTGCATGAGTCAGCATTTTGATTTGCAGTGACCGTTTTGAGAAAACGAGGCAGTTCTTGGTCCTGAGATGTGTTTCTTGGGAATATTCCTACTTGGTGGACTGGCGTTGACTGTGGGGAGCTCTCGGCCTTCGTGTAAGATAAGAACATGGGAGTCTCAGAAATGTCAGTGTGGGTTGGCCAGCGTGAGGTCGGTGAGGCGGGGACCGAGCGAGGGGCACGTGTAGGAATGGGAATGCTGGCGGCAGCCTCAAAGGTCAGGGAGGAACCCCCGGAAAAGCTGGTGTTGGGGAGGAACAATTTTACTCTACCCTTCTGAGTTTCTTCTGGTTGGTCTAAGAATCACATTGACAGGAGACAGATTAACAGCAGCAAATCAAACTGAATTTCATGCCTACTGGAACCCCACATACAGAGAGGTCCAAAGACAGAAAAGGTAAACTGAGTCACACGTGCCGTCTTGAGCTAAGGATGGATAGGGGCCTGGGGGCTCTCCAAGTGGAGCCTGCCATTCACATGGCACTGTTTGGTAATGAGATGTCTGCCCTGCCATTCAGACGAGTCACTCGAATAAAGTTGATCTCTGGTAATAATTCCGATTCTGGGAAGGACCCGCAGTCTACATCCTTCTGGCTAGTCAGGGGAGGGGCAGAAGTTTCTCCTGAGTCTGCTGCATCCTGATTGCCCTTACCCCAGATAGTCCACATGCCAAAGTGGCACATTTTGGGGAGACTTGCTCTGAACCCCTTCACTGGCTTCCCCAGTAATCAGTCCCAGGCCAGTAAGGCATTACTCCATCCAAACAACCCTAGAAGCACACTCTGTCTTCAGCCTGTATCACTTCCCTCCGTGTCCTTCCCATTAAATCCCAACTCTGTGTCATTGGAGGCTTACATCTCCGGCCTCGTCTCCCGCCCCGGCCTGCCATGCATGGTCCTCCGCGCCAGGAGATGCCTGTCTCTCCTGCCTCCACGCCGTCGGTCTTTTGCCCCTTGCTTATAATGCCTTTCCTGCACATATGCCTCAATCAAAATCCTACTCATTTATTTTCCAGGGCCTGACTCAATGTCATCTCTATCAGGAAGCCTTCCAGACCCCCACGTCATTCAACACACATAAAACGAGCACCCTCCATATGCCAGGTGCCGTGCTGATGAGAATAAAGTTGGAAAGACACGGTCCCTTCAGGGGGTCCTATATGTGATTCCTTAGCCAGTGAGTAAATGTGCCAGCTACTGGTGGTATGGTATCACAGTACAGTTCTTTCATTGCTGAAAGTCCCCATTCCTAGTTGTCCGATAGCTGCGTGTCTGATCCGTCAATGTCGTAGTGGACAGTGGGCACAGCGAAGGACAAGAGCGTTTGGCTCTAAACTTCATAGTTATTTTTTTTCCAAGATTTTATTTATTTATTTGACAGAGAGAGACAGCTAGAGAGAGAGAGAACAAGAGCACGGGGAGTAGCAGAGGGAGAGGGAGAAGCAGGCTCTCCACCGAGCAGGGAGCCTGATGTGGGGTTTGATCCCAGGACCCTGGGATCATGACCTGAGCTCAAGTCAGACACTTAATGACTGAGCCACCCAGGCGCCCCGGTTTTTTTGAATCTATAATCAGGCAGTAGTGTTGAAAGACAGACTTTGTGGGAAGAGAAAAGGATTTCTAGAGACTCTAAGTTTTCCCCCTTCATAGTGAGAGCCAACTGGGGCAACCGAAATCGTGGGCTTTTCAGTGAGCCTGGAGAGAACTCCGGATAGGGCTCTAATGTAGGGAAGTTCTCACCTCACACGAACAAGGAAAGTCCTTCCCTCCTCCCTAGTGCGGGGGCAGGAATGGGGCAGTGCGATGTGGTTTGTAATAGAAATATGCATATTTGGTCTTCAGTCAATTTCTAAGGGATTTTCTAAGGGATAAGAGCAATGGGACCCTCTTTTGCTGTAATATTTGGTTTTTATCCTCAGTTCCTGAAATGGCTTTAGAGAGAGAAAGGTGAAGTGGGTGCCTTCTTCTTTGTAACAAGCCCCTTTCAAGCACGCCTGAGTTTATGCTAATGAGGTGACTTTTTGGAAGCCCCTAAGCAACCTTGGGCTGGGGGCTGGTTGCCCAGGGCGGGCACTGTGTGATTGGAGGGGTGGAACTTTCAGCCCCACTCCTGACCTCCTGGGACAGTGGTCTGGCTGGAGATTGAGTTCAAGCGCCAATGGCCAATGCTGTAATCAGTCGTGACTATGTAAAGAAGCCTTCACAAAAGTCCAAAAGGATGAGCTTCAGAGGGCTTCCAGGTTCATGCAACAGAACACATCTGTGCTCCTCCAAACTCCCTGGGGATGGAAGCTCCTGCGTTGGGCATCTTTCTAGACTCAACCTGTGTATTTCTTCATCTAGCTGCTCATATGTATCCTTGTCATAACCTTGTAACCTGATAAGACTTTGCCTGAAACAACCTTCTCTTGTGTGTTGTTCGTAACGTCTTGCCTCACCCCCCTGCCTGTAAAAACCTTCCATTTTGTAAACTCCCCAGAGCTCCCCTCTACTTGCTGGCTGGGGTGCAGCCAGATTCGTGAGTTCCTTAATAAAGCCAGTTGGGTCTTCGGATGTACTCAGCTGAACTTTGATTTCTAACAATAGCCCGTGGGTCAGGAGGTGGGCTACCAGCCTGCGCTTGTGTTTGGAGTCTGAAGGGGGGAGGGGGGTGGGTCTCGAGGGACCGAGCCCTGAACCTGTGGGGTCTGACGCCACCTCCCGGGAGACAGGGTCGGGATTGAGTTAGATTGTAGGACAGGTAGCTGGTGTCACAGAAACTGCTCGATGGTGGGGAAAGCCTCCCATCCAGAGAGGAAAGTTGACTTGTGAGCAATCTGCTGCTCCCCATGGGATGAGCACTGGAACCTCCAAGGGGCTCTCGTGATACCCGGTGATCTGGGGAATTTGAGGACTTGAGGGCAAGTTCTCTGCTTCCCTGGGACGCTGCTGGCCACTGGGAGAAAGTCTGGCTTTTGGCACGTGGGAGACACAGGGAAGATGGAGGCAGAGGTGGGGTGACATCACCGCAGGCCAAGGAGGCCTGAGAGCCACTAGAAGCTGGAAGGGGTGGGGGGGAGGGAGGGAGGGTCCTCCTGTAGAGACTGTGAGGGGGCGTGGCCCTGCTGACAACCCCCTCCGGGGCTTCAGACTTCCCACCCCCAGAGCCCTGAGAAAACCCATTTCTGTAGTTCTAAGGCCCCCAGTTTGTGGGACTTCATGAGGGCAGCCCGGGAGATGAACACTGTGTGGAGGGCTGGGCGAGGCCGGCACTCTGGACCAAGCTTCTGGCCTGCACGCTACCTTGGGTCCCACAATCTCTGTGGGCCGCGTGGGGGTGCAGGCGTGCGGAAGAAACCAGGGGTCGGGACCAGGGAGGCCACGGAGGAAGGCCAGCCACCCAGGACCTCAGCCCTAGGGGCACAGCAGCCCAGGACCCTGGGTGGGACCAGCCACAGCGGGGACATGGGGTAGGACATCTGTGTCCAGAAGATTTCGGGGGACAGCACGTGGACCACAGGACCATGCGGGACGCTGTCAAGATAGGATGTGTCCCCCTGCAGCCAGAGCCATGTGAGAAGGAAGCAGGTGTGTGGCCAGAGCTCCTCTGGAAACAGGACGCAGACCTTTTGAACTTGGAAAGTGAGTGAATATTGACCTGAAAGCAACATTTTCAGCCGCCAAGAGCCTGAGGCTTGGGCTCCTGGAAAAACCTAGGAGTGCATGTGTTGTCACTGGGAATTGAGCACAAGAAAAGACTGGTTATAGAAATATATTTATAGTTTTTGCACATTTGAGTTTTAGTATATAAAGTCCACTCCGCCCCTAAATATTTACCATATTCTGTGTTTTTTCCCTCCCATGTTTGCTTCCTCCACTAAACTGAACTCTCTGGGGGTAGAGATGGGTTCTGCCTCTTGGGTTATCTGTGTCCCCAAGACCTAATGGGACAGCCCTGACACATAGTCTGGTTTTGTCAAGTGTCTGTTACATGAATGACAATGTTCACAGGGTCATTGGCCGGCTCAGTCAGTGGAGCGTGTGACTCTTGATCTCTGGGTTATGAGTTTGAGCCCCATGTGGAGTGTGAAGATTACCTAAAAATAAGAAATCTTTTAAAAAAAATGTATAAGTAGCATTTCCTTTCATTTTCCCTCAATATCTTTCAAGTTTTATTTATTTTTTTCCAGTTTTTTTGAGCTATCACTACTATATCCCATTCTGGGAGTCCAGGGTGTGCAACATAAGATAGGATATTGGTACAATACTGTGAAATGATCGTTATAAGGAGATTGGTGATGCAGGTACAATACCGTGAAATGATCATTATAAGGAGACTGGTTAACACCGGTCATAGTTACAATTAGCCACTGAGCCGCAGTTTTTTTTTTCTCATGATAACTTTGAAGATTCATTTTCTTAGCAACTTTCGAATATACAACCAGTGCTGTTAATTGCACCCCCAAGCTGTATGCACTTTTCCAGGCCTTTCTCATCTTAAAACTGGAGGTTTGTATCTTTGGACCCCGTCCCTCATTTTTTTTCAAATTTTAACCCACTGAGCCACCCAGGCGCCCTTTCCTCAAATTTTAAAGTGTCCAGACTTTCTTAGGGCTTTGGCCTTGGCCCCACACTCAGCAAGACCGTGAGGACCAGGGTGCAGGCTCAGGCTTCAGAAGGAGCCGGGAGGGCGTCTGTGTGAGTTCCCATTTGGGACCTCTGCGGGCACGGGACAGTGGCCCCGCGGCAGGGTCGCCTGCGCCTGTCAGTACATCAGAGATGAAGGCGAGGGATTTTTCAGAAACTGAGTCGTTTCTAGTAGGATCTTTGCTGCTACTTTAGCAAAAAAAAGTATTTAAAACTCCTATAGTGTAAATTAATTCAGATGTAAATAACCGTTCAGACAACCAGGAATTTGACAAGCAGAGGTGTCTGCCAACATGTCCCGAGTAATTAACTAGATTTTTGCACTTTTTTTTTTCATTTCGCTGGCAGCACCAGGCAAAACTTACTTAGTTCTTAGCTCCGACTTGCTGGTGCTGATTCTAGGAGTTAAAAGAAGACTTGGGGTTTGGGCGGCTGGCTTCTCGGGCTCTGGAGCCTGCCGGCCCGACCTGCTGGCCCGAGACACTTCCACTGTCAGCTCTGAAGCTCAGTTAGCGTCAAGACTTGGGCCACGCCACTGCTTCTCCCTGGCCCACCTTGGTCTGGAGCCATCACAAGGGCTGTACGATGTCTCTCCTCCTCCTAGATCCCCCTCGGGATCCGCTCAGAGGCCTGGGCTGTGAGACAGAAAGGCTGTGAGATGCAACCCTTGCCGCTCAAGAAACCTGTCTGGGTCTGCTGTCGCCTTGTCCAGCCGAGGGAAAACGGGTTGTCGAATATTCCCGGGACACAAGCTCCGTGCACCGCTAGGCACGGTGGTGTTCCCAGCCACTCCGCGCTCTCCTCCTCTTGGAGGCACTCGGAAGGGGTGACACTGCATCATTATTGTAGTCGACGTTTGAATCAGAATAACGGCTCGGTCTCCTCAGCTGACACTGAGTGTCCGGGTGAAATGAAAAATAATTCCCATAACTTCCTATGTGCAGGCAAAATGGATTTTGTCCTGGGTGAGCCGCAGGCTGCAGTCTCTTCTCAAACCAGCTCTTGGAGGGGTTAGTTGGGTCTGCAATTTTTCCAAGAATTGTTCTTTGACATTTAGACACTTTAAAAAAATATTTATTTATTTAAGAGAGAGAAGGAGAGCAAGTGAGGGGAGGGGCAGAGGGAGAGAGAATCTCAAGCAGACTCCATGCTGAGCCCGGAGCCTGGCTCGGGGCTCGAACTCACAACCCCGAGATCATGACTTGATCTGAAACTAAGAGTCGTCCGCCTAATCGACCTCGTCATCCAGGGGCCTCTGACATTGAGAAGCTTTTCTCTTGGATGACAGCTCTGTAGCTTAAAATGAGATTTGCTCCAAATTTGAGTTTTGGGGAGGAAAAGAATTTTTAACCCAGAATACACACACAACTGCCACACCCCGAGGACGACAAGGCAGGAGCGAGCCGGTGCTCACCGAGTCTCTGGCACGTGCGCCTCCCGCTGGGGCTCGGGCAGGGGCTTGCCGGTGAGACCTCACTGTGTGGCGTGGAGGTTTGAGGGTCACAGTTTATCAGCATGTGTGTTTCAACGGCAGACCATGAATAAATGTTTGTTGAATACATGCGGAAATGATGGGAAGCGAAATTCCACCATCTGACCTATGAGAGGTGTTTGGGTTATTGGTTTCTTTGGGCTGTTTTGCCTCCATAACTCCCTGCCCTTGCCCTATGACCGCTCTGCATCTTAACCGTGAACGTGGGGCTGCGTGTGCCCCTGTCTCCCTGCCCAGCCCTTGGCCCTTCCTCGCCACACCTGCTCGCAGGGGACGGGTCCGCCAGCACTCGTGGCTCCTGTGTCTGCAGCCTGCTGGGGCTTCAGGTCTCCGTTCACGAGCAGTGGGTTTCCATGGGAGACTGAGAGGGTCTCGCTGCAGAAATAGCTCCTCCTCTACAGTTACACCTGCTGAGACACGCTGTGGGGGCCGCTGGAAAAGGCAGGACTCGGACTCCACCTGAAGCTCTTTTTGTTTGGTTCAGGTTGGCATTCAAGGCCTGTTATGCTTCCCATTTCACCCTGTTAGCCAAACGGGTCTGTTCTATGATCCGCGAAAGAACACACATGTTGGCACCCTGCGCCCCTTTACTTCCCTAAGTCCTGCCTGTGCTTCCAGCTGTGGTTGAAGGGTCAGCTCCTCCATAAAGTTCCTCCTCTATCCCATGTCATGTATATTGTGCAGGACTAGTCCAGGCCCTCTGTGAGGTGCAGGGTTTCGGACCCGGCTGTGTGGTCAGATCGCCTGGCTTTGAATCCTGGCCCCTCCGTCTACTAGCTGTGTGTCCCTGGCAAAGTTACCTAACTTCTCTGTACCCCCGGGCCTTACAAATGGCATAGGGGAGGGGCTTGGTCTCTTGGAGGCCCATTTCAAAGGATCGGGAGAGACCACAGACTAATCAGGCTCACCCATCTGGGCCCCTGCTCCCTGCCCCGAACACCGGAATGCAAAAGATGGCATGGTTCCAACTGGAGAACTTCCAGTTTTAGGCCCCACACACCAAACTGTAAGACAGCCCACTTGTGGGGCGCCTGGGTGGCTCATTCGGTTAAGCGTCTGCCTTCAGCTCAGGTCATGATCTCAGGGTCCTGGGATCGAACCCTGCCTCGGGTTCCCTGCTCAGTGGAGAGTCCGCTTCTCCCTTTGCCCCTCCTGCACCTCTCCCCACTCATGCGCACTCTCTCTCTATCTCAAATACATAAATAAAATCTTAAAAAAAACACCAGCCCATTTGTGCTGCCACAGGCTTAGCTGCTAAGTGTCTTTCCTCTCTGTCCGGGAAGCCGGCATCCCTAAGCCTCCGTGTCTTAGAGGTCAGGCTTCCAAGTCGACCAGATTTGGACAAGAATCCTACCTGACCCTAGAGTTTCCTGTGTGACCTCAGGCAAGCGCTTGACCTCTCTGAGTCTCTGGTTGCCCGCCGGTAAAAGGGAGATGATACACACACAGCAGAACGAGAGGATGAAGGGAGACCATGCACGGCAAGTGCTGGCCCCAGGGTCTGGTGCCCGGAAGCAGTTGGCACTGATTATAATAACCACGATGTAGGAGCGCCTGGGTGGCTCCGTCAGTTACACATTCAACTCTTGATCTCCTCTCTGGTTGGGATCTCAGGGTGGTGAGTTCATGCCCAGCATGGCACCTACTTAAGAAGCAACCACAGTTTATAAACCCCTCTCCCAGACACTTAACGGTTGTCCTTCTCTGGGGTCGTCGTGAGAGGTGGTGCTCATTCAGATGCAGCTGCAGGGACTTCCTCCATCCCGCGTGTGAACGGGTGTGGGTGTCATGTGTGTATGTGTTTGTGTGCACACATCCTCCATCCCACGTGTGCATGGGTGAGGGTGTCGTGAGTGCGTGCACATGCATCCTCCATCCTGAGTGTGCATGGGTGAGAGTATCGTGTGTGTGTGCGCATGCATGTGTGTGTGCATCCTCCATCCCGAGTGTTCACGGGTGATGTGTCATGCGTGCGTGCACATGCATGTGTGTGCATATCCTCCATCCTGAGTGTGCATGTGTGAGAGTATCATGTGTGTGTGCACATGCATGTGTGTGTGCATCCTCCATCCCGAGTGTGCCCGGGTGTAGGTGGCGTGTGTGCCCGTGTGTGTGTGTGTGTGTGTGTGTGTAGGCACTGATCTAGCAACGGTTGCAGGCCCTTCGCGTGAACTGAGAATACAGACTAATGAAGCGGCTCAGCTTTCTAAGCCCAAGTTGCGGTGGAGCACGGAGGGCGTGGACAAGGCCACAGAACTCGTGGGGCCTGTGGGAGTTGGGGTCTCGGAGAGGGGGGATGGAAGTGGAAGGGAAATCATGACAGGGACACTCAGACTGTACCATTAGGCCCAACATTCATCTTGTGAGTTATGGACTCATTCACTGTGGGGTAGACTTCATAGCCTCAGATTTCCTGCAGGACGCCGGAGACCATCGCTCAGAAGAGCACAGTGCTTCCAGCGAGGGGAGGCACGGGGGGACTTGTCACATCTGACCCCAAAACCCGAGTCCTCAAGTTTTCTATCCGAATTCGCGAGTAGAACAAAACTAGGGGCAGCACAGAGGGCTCATGTCCAAAGTAATGCCCACCTGTCTGCAGAGGCATCCAGTGCGGAGTCCACTGCGGATGCTTTAGCACAGAGGCCGAGCCGGGAGCTGGGTTTAGACCCCGGGGCGGGGGTGGGGTGGGGTGCAGGCACAGGCGCTGGAGGTCTCCAGCAAGCTCTGGTAGGCCCCCGGGCTCTGCGGTCTCCGAGTCCCAGTCTCCCCTGACAGGGCAGCTGGCTCTGAGCAGGACGGCTGAAGTAGATGGCACATCTCCAGGTGCGCAAGGGGCCAGCACCTGGAGCTAAGCGGGGCGTTGCTAACTGTCTGCAGTCTGTTTACAGTGCCCGTTTAACGGTACTCATTTCTGCAGAAGGTAGCACTCACTGGAAGATGGCATTTAGCTGAGCTGGGGACAGGAGCGGGACGCCGCCTCCTGTTACTCAGCCTCGGACCCAAGGACTCTCCAGAATTGTCTGTTCTGGGCTAGAGGCCCTGCCCCGCCCCCCGCTTCTTTGGTGAAACATGGCTTCTGCATTTGCTTGGTCCAGTCCACACAGACCAAGCTGATGAACGTCTGGGTTCCCTGTCACAGCTGATGCACGTCTGCAGGGTGCGGAGGGAGACACCTGCCCACAGTCACAGAACTAGGAAGCGGGAAATTAGGCCCAGAGCTTCCCAACTACATTGTCATCTCTTTCAATTCAGTGAAAAATACGTTTATGGAACATACTCTGTGTGTGAAGCTTTGCCAGGTATGCCCGCAGTTATGTGTGCGGACTCCTGTTGTGCTTCTTATCAAAGTCCTACGTGGCTCTGTCCGTCCCTGTGGGATTGTGAGCTCCTTACAGGCATGAACAGTGTGTGCGCTGTTGACTGTGCCTGCAGAGTGCTAAGTGCTCTGAGGTAAATACATGAAAGGCACACATGGTCCCTGTGTGGATGTCGTTCATCATCTAGCAGGCAGGAGTTGTTTAAAGGTTACCAGTGGGACTGTGATAAATGCATCCATCCACCCATCCACCCATCCACCCACCCACCCATCCATCCACCCACCCATCCATCCATCTATCCACCCACCCATCCATCCATCTATCCATCCACCCATCCATCCATCTATCCATCCATCCATCCATCCACCCACACATCCATTCATCCATCCACCCATCCACCCCCCCCCCCCTCCATCCCCCCCCCCACCCATCCCTCTT
>LNAC01000505.1:1089656-1137898 GCA_002007465.1 Ailurus styani
GGGGCGCGAGCGGGGGGCCGGGAGGCCGGGCGCCGCGCCCCTGCGGGCTGGGCCCCCATCCCGGGTCAGGGGCACAGTTCGCGGCGTCCCGAGCGGCGGCGGCGCGCCCTTGGTGCCCGGCTGCCGGGGGTGGGGTGGGGGGCGGACGGAGCGCGGTTCCCGGGCGAGGCCCCGGTGCTGGGCCCGGCTCCCCGCCTACCCTGCTCCTTCCTGCCCGCGGGGAGCGAAGGAGCCGCGCCGCCGCCGTCCCGGCAATCAGTCAAGTAACTATAACAACTAAACACTGAAAATGCCAGCGTCCGCGGTGGGCTGCGTTTAGACACGTTTGGAGACAGCACGGGAGCGCCTTCGGAGAGGCGCGCGGCGAGCCGGCCGGGAGGGGCGGCGAGGGGACCAGCGGCGGGGGTCGCCTGTCCTGCGGGGGGAGGCCCCGGCGGGCCGCGAGGGTCCCCCTCCTCCGCTGCCCCGGGGCCCGGCCACCAGCCCCTGCAAGGCCCCCCGCAGGTGGCAGACTGCCCGCCCCCGGCGTCCCGCCGTCCTCCCCGGGGCTGCGCGGGCTGGGGGAGTCGGAGGGGGCCCGGGTGTGCAAGTGCACGGGGGTCTCGGACGTGCAGCACTTCTGCACGGGGGGGAGGGGGAGGCTGCAGCACAGATCGGTGCCACACTTGGCAAGCCCGGCGCTCTCGGGGGCCCCTTCTCCGAGGCGGTTTCCGCCCCCTGCCCTCGCCAGCCAGCCGGGAGCTGGTGGGTAGGAGAACAGCGGAGGTCGGGAGTTCCAGACGGAGCCCGCCGCGCTCAGCCTCACCGCCCGGGAGTCCGGGGGCGGGGAAGGACCTGGGATGGGTTCCTGGAGACTCATCTCCGTCTCCGGCGAGCCTTACAGAGCGCGTCTGCAGGGGCAGACTCCCGACCGGAAGAGTTGCAGGCTGGGTGGGTTGCTGGTGTTTCGTAGGAGCGGTTTCTGGGTTGCGAGGGTTGATCTCTAAGCTAGAGCATGTCCCGTTTCAGGGCTCTCTGGGAGCCAGGGCAGGGAACAGGTCCCTCAAGTGAGAGCTGACCTGGGTGGTCCCCAGGCTTCCTCCTGAGTCTAGATGGTGCAAGCCCGTGAAGCAGTCGGTTTAGGAGGCAGGGGGTGGAGAAGAAATTCAGACACAGGACTTTGGGGGCTGATCAAAAATCGGGCAGTGACAAGTGATGGGATTTTGTGGTTTCTCCTCCTCTGTCCCAGGATTCTGGGTCTAATTCTCTCTGCAGAAAGGAGCCTAGGGGTTGTTGACGTTGTTAAGGAGAAGGAAACTTTACCTAATTTAGAATAAATTCGAAGGAGCTTTCTGTGTTTCCCCGGATTTGGGGAGTTACTCGTATTCCAGAAGGCTAACGGACTCGCCTTCTCCGGTGATACTTCAGTGGCAGCTTCTTTATGTTCTTGTCTTGGCCAGAGGGTGGCGGGCACCCGAGCCCCTTCAAACTGTCAGCCCTGGGGTTCTCTGAGCCGGCCCCTGGAGCAGAGCAGGTAACCAGTGAGAAGAATTTCCTCTCACTCAGGGGAAGATAATAAATAATTCAAGAGCAGGTTAATTAAATGGATGGTGCGTGCAGCTGGTTGACTAATAGACCTGTGAACCGAAGCCGGCCGGTGGGCTGATCCCCTCTCACGCTCCGCTCGGGGTCCCGGTATGCACCCCCTTGTCCGGGGCGGGGTGGGGGGTAGTCGAATGCTGACAGGTCCTGACCAGCTTCCCAGTGGGAATGTCAAGATTCCAGTTTCTGATCATAAAAAGAACCCGTGCTCTTTGAATTCCGATTACAAAGAGCATGGCCAAGTCTCCAGCTTCTGTTCTTTCCTGCATTTTTTTCCTTTCCGCTGTCTCTGAATCAAACAGCCCAGAGCCTCCCCACGTTGATTTGGCTCCCGAGCATCGAAAGGGGAAATCGATGCACGTGCAGTGTGTGTGGGTGTTGCCTATAGGGTGGTAATTACTTCCAAGAAAGTTTAGGCTGTGTGATTGCTTTCTTGCTGGCTTCTTATCTTCCTTACATATTTTTTGATCTGATAAGCCATATCGATGGCTTAGCATGTGCTAACATTCCCGGGGAATACATGGGGTACTTAGCACTACACTGCATTTAAAAAGCCTGACAGTCGCTGTGTGTTGGCTGTGAGGTAGGTAGACGGCACCTTTTTCTTAATGCTACACACCCTCCTAGAGGGAACGATAGTAGCCTTAGGACCGTGTCCCACCAGGCAGTTCTAGGCACTCAGCGAGGACTGGTCAGGTGTCCCTCCGGGTGTTTACTTCCCCTGGAGGCCCAGGAGAAACGGGGATGTGGCCATACGCACATTGCTTTCAAGTCTCACGTTTTACTTTGAAAATTTATTTGCATCTGTTTTCAAATGAAAAGAATTTGAATTGCTGATTAATTTTTTATCAGCCACTATTTGTCACATTTGGAACATGCAGAATAAAAGTGAGGGTGTGTTTTTGTGTGGTGTGTGTGTATGTGGCTCTGTGTGCCTTCAGGCACATGGCTTCTTACTGCCCCTTGCAGGCCTGCACTCCTCACAGCTGGCATTTTATAGATCCAGGGAACTGTGGATCAGAGAGGTTATGAAACTTGCCTGAGGTTGCACAGCTGGTGTGTGCTGGAGCTGGGATTTGAGCCGAGTCTGAGCCTGGTGTGCCCATGTCGTCTTTCTTACTTGAGTTACTATCTTTGACTTGTTCAACTTTGATAATAGTAGATAATGTTCTTGTGCAGTGGATTACCTTTGTATAAACGAAATATTTGGGGATGGGATTTCTGATTGGAGTTATAACAACAGAGACAACTGATACATTATATATCCTTTAAAAAAAGAGGAGATCCTATTTTAGTCTTTAAAAAAATCAGTATTTCTGCTTATAAAATGATACAGGTTCCTTGCTGAAAAATTTGAAAATACATATATGGAACAAAATCACCATTAATCATATTCTCCAGAAAAGATTTGGGGGTTTCTCCTTCCAAACATCGTGTATCTGTGTATTTAAAGAAATTGCATATGGGTGTTTAGAAGGAAGCAAGGTGTTCTGAAGGGTTTCGGATGTGAAGTGATTTCTCTTTCCAGCCGATATAAAATGAACAGTGTTTACTGGCAAGAACACGCTCAGCTCTGGCTTGGTTGGGCCTTTTGCAGACGGTTGCATTTATATAAATACAGAGGAAACCATTCTTGGAAAAGATCAAAGACCCATTTCAGGTTTTAACTTTCAAAGTTTTTTTTTTTTTTTTTTTTAATACCCACAGTCACTTGCAAGGCCTCTGAGTGTTGATGAAATGGATTCCTGATAATACTTCTTTGGACGCCCTGTAGGGGTCCGGACAGATGATAACAGCACATATTGACCGAGGGGCAGTTTTGCTGGGCAGGACGGCGTCCTGGCGGAGCCCAGCGGCCAGTGCCAGCCCGCCCAGAGCCCGCCCCGGGGACCCAGCGCACCCGGCGCACCTCTTCTCTTCATGTGTCCACCTGCAAAGAAGACGTAGTCGACATGACATGGTGGGCTGCCCGTGGCTGGACTAGCCTGGGCTTGGGAGACCCCACTTTGTTCTGCTCCGCGGACGGTGCTGAGAGGTCCGCGATGCTCCCTTCTGCCTGGGACGGCCCGTGCCCGCTGGCGCCCCCATGCCCGATGTGGGGTGAGGAAGGAAGCTCCCCCTTTTCTGGGTCCCTCTTGTTCTCCAGAGCCGAAGGACAGTGCTGGGCTCGTGCAAGGGGCTCAGCAAATACCCGGGGATGCTTTCTTGTTCTCTTCTGGCTGACGTGGTGACTCATTTCTGAATTGGCTTCTGGCTCCTTCTCCGGGACTGTTCGCTGGGGGTTTGGGCATGTGCGTTTTCTGCGGCAGCCCGGCCTTTTGGAACTCTGGAACCTGTTGCTTTTACAGGAGGAGACTGGCGGCGAGCAGGGGTGTGGGGCCCGTCTCCATGCCAGCGGCCGTTCTCTTGCGGGGCCGAGTGCTGGCTGTTCCCAGAGAGCGTGCCTTCGGTACGGGGTGACCTCTGTGCCGCCTCCTGTCTCCTGGCTGTTGGCTGGCGGTCTTCCGCGACTACCCCCCAGGGGACGGCCTCCAGCCTCCGGTTTGTCCCCCCATGGTCGGGCCGGAGAGAGGAGGGAAGGTGCAGAATTCAGGGAGGCACCGGCCCCCATCCCCTCTGCTTGGTGAGGTTCGGGCCTGGTTGGGGTGGGCTGTTGCAGGGGGCACTGTGACATTTGACTTTGACGTTAACGTGCCTGAACAGACGGTAAAGGCAGAGACCATTGGGAAAAAACCTTTGCCAGGTAGCGCCCCAAAGGCAGCTGGGCAGAGTCCCCCTCCTGAATCACGAGGCCTGGTGACCTGGCTTCACTCCTGTCCAGCATCCATACCCCTGCCTGCGGCTCTGTACGGGGCTCTCCCCTGCACCCGCCTCCTGCTGCTCCCCCTCCCAGTACGGCGGCAAACCAGGCCCCCGGCGCCCCGCTTGCCTAGCCATGTGCTGGGTGGCTAGCGCCCTTGCCAGCTGTCCCTGGGCTGTCGTCGGCCTCTGTCGGCCACTCCCCCGGGGGTCCTGCCAGGCCCTGGCATCAGTCACAGTCACGGCCGTCTGTGCGTCTCCCGCCTTTCCAGGGGAGGGGGCAGGGCTCTCACACACTCTGTTGCTTGGCCGTGGCCCCGTGTGACCGGGCCCATTTCCTGTGTTCTCCATCCTGTGCCCCGTGACTGCACCGACCTCCAGCCAGCTCTCACCACGGCTCTTGGCCCCTCGTGCTCGCGGTCCCCCAGAAACCCACTCGGCCCCTGTCTGCCACCTGCCCATGCCCCGGGCTGCTGGAGCGGGTGACGCATGGCTCAGCCCCCGACCCTCCGGCATGCTCCTGGCCGGCTCCTGCGATGCTGTTCCAGATCCGTGGCATTTTCCCAGAGCCCCTGGGGCCCCCTACCCTCTCCCAGACCTCACTCCCGGCTGACAGAGAAGGTGGGGTTGGTCCCTGTCCCCAGGCAGGGACACCTGAGCACCCGGCCCGTCCCCGAGCTGCTGAGCCTGCCAGCACCGTTCAGCTTCCTTCTCGGACTCAGAAGCGTCCCTCCTGTCGGAGGCCAGCCCCTCCCCTGTGGGCTCCCCGGGGACATCGCCCATCCTGGCCCCCAGCTCCCGTGTCCTCCGCCGCCGCCCTCCGCCGGCCCGTCTGCAGCGTCCCTGAGCTCACGGGCCAGCCGCTCTGTCCCGGGCCCTCCTGATGCCGCCGGCCTCTGCCTTTGCAGACAGGTTTTGCCTCCCTGTTCCCTCTTCATTCCTAGAGCAAATGTTCAGAAAAGCACCGAGACTGAAAAGCCTTCTGCTCCCGTCCTCCAGAATCAGCAAATGTTAGCGTTTTGCCACTTTGATGTCTTAACTGCCTTCTTTAAGGCAATGTGTTTCCTGGTTGGCTCCGCCTCAGGCCCCACCTCTTCTCGGCCCTGCTCCCGGCAAGGGCCCCGGTGGCCAGTCTCCCAGGGCCATTCGGGGCTCCTCCGTGGCCTGTCCGCGGCCTCGAGGTGCTGGCCCACGTCCTCCTTGCGGCTCTTCCTCGCTTGCCCCCCATCCCAAAGGCCGGTGCCCCTGGTCCCGTTGATCATCTGCGGGGCCGCCTGCCCCCCAGGCTGGCTCGTGCCCTCCTCCACCACGGTGACCTGCCCATGCCGCTCGACTCTCCCCAGGTAGCGCCCGCTCCCATCCGCTCGCCTCGGCCCGCCCCGTGCACCTGGCCCGGGCCCTCTCCTGCCCTCTCCGGAGCGGAACCCTTGGTCAAATCTCCCCTGAACAACACCCCTGCCCCAGCTCCCAGGAGCGACCTTTCTAGCTCCTAGAAGGAGCTCTCCGTGCCATCCTCAGAGTAAACACTTGTGCTGGCTGCTGGGCCTGCAGGGTCCGGGCCCAGGTCCCGCTTCGGCCGCATCCCTTGGCTTCTGTGTTGCCGGCATTCCTGGCTTCTTGCAGCAGCTCCTGCAGCTTGACAGAGCTCGGCGGCTCTGCCCTGCCCCAGCCTCTGTCCTCGGCGACGCCTGACTGTCTCGGTCCCTGAGCCGGCTCTGCTGGTGCCCTGGTCTGAGCCCCTCTGTTGCACTCGTCCCTGGAGATTGCTCTGGACTGTTAGCCCTCCTGGGGCAGGATCCGCCATCCTCACTTGTAGCCTGAACCCCTCCGCACGGAAGTGTCCCCATGGTCGGGACCCAGGGAGGGCAGAAGACACAAATCCAGGATCCGGGTGATTGCCTGCACCATCCAAGGCCCACAGACTCTTGCTCAGTGCATGGTTTCCCTGACTTACCTGGTTACAGCAGTCGTCTGGGTGTTTGTTAAAAGTGCACATTCCTGGGCTCCACCAGAGGCCCCCATGGAGCCCCACCCGGGTGGTAGGAGCACATCTGAGCTCAGCCTGGGATCCCTGGGGTGGGGGAGATGCTCGACAGGGCACCCGAGTCTGGGTGCCGGTGAGGAGGGCCGCCCTGAGCTGGGGCTCCTAGCAGCAGAGGTGAGGAGGGAGCTGCTGTCAGTGGAATGGGCCATCAGACAGTCGGATAGGACGATGTCGGCTGGGCTGACTTATGCTTGGACACAGCAGCCCCGCGGTGTCTGGGGACACCCATTTTTGATCAGCTGTGATGGTGAGATGTGCCATTCTCCCCTCCGTGATGCCCAGGCACAGCCAGTCCCCTTGCGGCTTAAATAAGGCAGGTCTGAGCGTCCAGCCTGATGTCTGTGCCGTTTGGATTCCTGGTGAGTTGCTGGTCTTCTGGTGGAGGGAGGTTCTCAGAAAGGGACAGGGGGCTGTGTCCTTTTAGAGAAGAGGCCGAGTCCATCCTGCTCCAGCCCTGAGGCCGTGCACAGGACGTGTGCCCCCAGCTCTGCGGGGCTGGAGGTGGTTGCTGTCGGGGATCCCTCGCAGCCAGCACCCCTGCGTCCTAACACGGGGAACGGAGGCTTGCTGGAACATCTTCTAGCAGCTCTTGGAATCTGATTAATTCCCATAAAGGTTACTGAAAGCTCCGAGTGCACATTTAAATCCTGAATTGGTCTTTGAATACCAATCTGGAACCTAACAATGAGGCTGGCAAATATTTTTAATTTGACGTAGATGCGGCATGCATGAGACATTCTTGGATGCTGAATAAAATAAAGCCCGAACAAAAAACACTAAAAAAGATGCAGAAATCAAGATGAAACTGGTAGACTCTAATGAAGTCATTGACAGTTCTGGGGGCCCAGGGTCCTGGGAGTTAGGACATCCTGGTATGGGTCGGGGGCTCCCGGCCAAGGGCATGGTCAGCTCACAGGAAGGTGCCACATGGCTGTGTGCCACCCCATGGGTAGCGTAGGTCTTACGGCTCCCACTTATGTGTTTCCCCTCCTCCCTCGTGGATCTAAGTTCTGCGTGTCCTTCCACCGTGTGGCCCCAGTCTCGCCACAGCCCAGCCACTCGCTCTGGGACAGCTCATGGGGCTCATTGGCCCCTGCGCCCATGTGACCTGGGGCTGGTGTGCAGCCCGGGCTGCTGGCTCTGCTGTCAGTGAGGTCGACTCGGATGGAGGGCAGGCTCTGCCATCCCCGTTACACACCCATGGAACTCAGGAGGGTGCGATGAACAGGTGTGGAGCGCAGCTGTGCGGTGGCTCTGAAGGTCACCTCTTTGTCACCTTGTTTGGGTGGCGAGTCTAGAAGACCCTCGAAGAAGAGGGAGCCTGTGGCTTTGGGGACAGTGACGGCTGGCCCCCGGGAAGGGCGTGGTGCAGTCAGCACTGGCCTCGCTCCCCCTGCTCCAGCCAGGCTGACACAACGCAGTCCGAGGACTCCCAGCAGCTGGAGGGCCCGCTCCGCCGTTGGGGGGATGGCTTGGCATCGTGGGCCCTGGAAGGTATCCCCTCGGACGGGGCTCTGACAACGGGGCCTCCCACCACTGCCTGAGCCCCAGGCCGTGCTCGCAAGTGACCGTGCACTTCTCTCGCTCCAGGGTCTGTGAGCCTCCGTCTTCCCCGAACTGGCGCGGGCCCCAGGCGGGGGTGCAGAGCCGGGCGGGGTGGACCCGTCCCGGCCCTCGTGGAGCTGTCTGGCTCAGACTCAGGCTGCCTCGTCGAGACCCCTGGGTTTCTGCAGTCCTGGCCCGCGGCTGGCCTTTCTCTGCATCGGCCTGGCTGCCTGACCGGGACATGGACCTCACCCGGCCCAGTGGTTTCTCCCTCGGGGGCTGCCCGGCTTCCCTCATGTTTTAACTTCAATTTTTTTTATTGTAGTAAGATATATGTCACATAGAATCGACTATTTTCCAACCATGTTTAAGCGTGCATCTCGGTGGCATTAAATGTTTCCACGTTGCTGCACCACCACCCCCACTGTCCACTTCTAGAACTTTTTCATCCTCTGACACTGAAACCCTGTCCCCACGAAACACTGACCCCCCAACCACCACCCCCCCACGACCTCCCCCAGCCCTGTCGCCCCCATCATGCCACCGTCTGGCCTCTTGCCTCTGAACGTGGCTGCTCTCGGCGCCTTATACAAGCGAGTCCTGTCCGTCTGTCTGTCTGGCTCCACGGAGCACGGTGCCCTGGAGACTCCTCCGCGTGGGGGCAGGTGCTGTCTCGTTCCTTCTTAAGGTCGGAGAGGATTCAGTTGTGTGTCTCTCAGCTTGCTCATCCCTTCCTCCGCTGGGTCCACCTGCGGCTGTTTCTATGAGCGGTGCTGTGGGGAACACGGGTGGCCGGGGGGCTCCGATGCCCCGTTTTCTCTGCTTCTGTGTGCATACCCAGAAGTGGAAATGCGGAATCCCATGGGGATTCTGTTTACTTCCTGAGGTTCCCCTACTTCCATAGGCAGGCACTCTCTCAGTCCTCAGCCTTGCTGTGTCGCTCTGGGCCCTGTCTTGACCTCTGGCCCCTGCTGGTGGCCTCTGTCTGCCTTCCTCCGGGACCGACGACAGCCATGACCGCCCCGGTGAACTCGTGGGCTGAAATATCTGCTCTGATTGCTACATTACTCTGGAGCCGTCAGGTTTTCTAGGCGAGTTGGTTATAGACTATCTGTTCAAGTCTCGGCTTTGGGTCCTCGTCGTCATAAGTTGTAAGTGACTCTCAGCTTTGCTGGGGAGGCGTAGCAGTATTTGCCTGAGAACTGGGGTTTGCACCTGAGTGAGGAGCCAAGGGGTCTGGTGAGAAGTTCGTTGTTCAATAAAACCCAATTTGCATTTCTGCTCTCACATGGACAGGAGGCACAGAGGCTTGACCAGACTTGGTGGCTGCTGAGGGGAGGCCCGGGGGGTCACCAGGGCCAAGAGGGGCCGGGACAGGGGGAGGAGGCTGTCAACTCACGGCCCAGTCACAGGATGGCTTCATTTTCTAGCTCCTTTGAGCTGCCTTGAGTCACAAAAGTGGTTTAAAAAACCAAACCAAACCAAACCAACCCAGATTTGTAAAAATGTAATCGCCCTCTGTCTGTCTGTCTGTGTCTCTGTCTCTCACACAGGCACACACTTGCCACTACCACCAGAAACATTCCAGAGCAGGGACAGCCCCGCACTTTCCAGGCCAGAGCTTCGGGGAGGATGGGTCTGCTTTTCTCCGTCGCCCTGGGGGAGTGGTGGTGGCGGGTGTGGGGGCGGCGAGTGCCCTGTGTCCTTTTTTGCCGTTCGGGCCCAGTGCTTTCACCAGGGCAGTGGAGACATACATTCCCCCGACTCTCTGTACCCAGGGGCTTGTGGCCCAGAGCCCCAGCCGGGGCCTGTCTGCAGCTGGCCAGTGCCTGGAACTGCCCAAGTCAGGGGTGGGATTGATGCCGCTGGGCCAGAACCGGTCCTTGGCGCTGGGCACACGTCTCCGGCTGAATGACACCTGCCTTCCCACCGCAGAGGGAGCCGCAGGCCAGGACACCAGAATCCCCATTAAATATGTTCCCCTCCTTCCATTCCTTTGGCTTTCCATTCATGTTCTTTTTGGGATTGAGCCCGGCTCCCCATCGCCCCCCACAGGCGCTCCTGCGGGCTGGCTGCTCCGAGGTGTGCGGTGGGTGATAAGTCCCTAGGCCTGGGGGCGGGGGACCTTGACCGCTCTCTCTCCCCTCCGGTCCTTCTTCCTCTCTTGCTTTTGACCTCCTTTTGTTCCTTCTTCTTGGCGCGGATCCTAGATCTGTCAGAGGCTACACAATATTACTTAGCCCAGCTGGAGGGCCCCAGGGCTGGGAAGTTCGCCGCCACCACCTCCCTCCCCCGAGGCGAGGGGGATGTCAGGCTGACATTTCCAGAGCAGCAGCCTTAGGTGACTCTGCTGTTCGCGCTGCCCGGGGTCCGTGTGGACGGGGATGCAGCTCTCCCGCTGGGGAAAAATGCAGGGGAGGAACGCAGGATCTTGGAGCTGACTTCCTTTTTTTTTCTTATTGGCAACTGATTCATGAACCCTAAAAAAAGAGTTGATAGCAACATAGCCAGCTAGCTGTAGCAGCCCAGATGGTCTCCTATATAATAGAGACATTTGTCTCTTGGATAAAAAAAATATTTAAATGTGTTCTGTGAGCTTATTGAGAAAAGGAATTAGCAACTGCAGGGGTTGCGGGCAGAGAGAGCCCCGCGATTCGAGCCCGCGGAGCGCAGAGATGAGGAAGCGGGAATGGGAGGCGTGAGGCTGGATGCGCGGGGAGCCCTGAGCGTGCGGGACACGGCTCCCGGGTGCCCGCTGTGTCCCCTGCCCCTGGGCGTGCACGCGCGGAGCCGAGCCCCGTGGCCCGAGGCGCGGCCAGCTGCGGAGGCTTCGTGGCAGCTGTGGGCAGACCAGGGCCAAAGAGGACACGTTTGTGCCAACCGTTTCTAAATTCTACACTGAACGGATAGACAGATGATGCCGCTCCCCCGCTTCCTCTCTGTGTGTTCGCTGGGAAATGGTGCAGCCCCACGAATCCCGTGGGCCTACCCGAAATCCTTACAGAGCTTTGATTGTCCCCCCTGTCGCCTGTCCTGGGCAGGCCACTGGGTGGGGGTTCTGCCGGCGATGGGGCTTCTGAGCCGCCGTGGCCAAGAGCGGACACCGGCCGCTTTGCGAGGAGCGAGAGCATGGTGATAGCCACGGAGCGGCGGTGGGGACGGGGACCATCTCCCAGAGCCCGCGGAAGCCTTGCCTGGGGTTGGGATCGAACCAGATGTGGCGGCAACTCGAGCCCCTTCATCATTACTGGAGCGTGACTTTCCCGGGATGATGTTTCTTGGTTGGTGCGGAGGGAATTGCGCGCACGCCAGCAAAGCATGTGTGCTGAGTGCAGAGAAATGACTGGAGAGACATGTGTTTCATCTCGACACCCTTTTCCCTCCCTGGCTGGCAGTTTTAGACCCAAAAGTCATGCCCTGGAAGGAGGCTGGCCGCTCCCTGCGGCACATGGTCCTGCACACCGCTCTGTGGGCGCCCGGTCCCTGCACCTCCCTGGGCCGCGTGCATGGGCACACGTGCATGTACACACGTGTGTGTGCACGGACGTGTGTGCCCGCGAATGTGTGTACGTGTGTGAGGGTGTGCATGCACGCGTGGGTGCGTGTGCATGTGGGCGTGTGAGGTGCGCGTGTAAAACGAAGGTGCTGAACGCAGTGGTCCCTGGGGTCCTAGCCAGCTCTCCTGCTGCTTGCTGTCTGCATCCTGTTCTTTCCCTGTCCTCCGATTGTGGCCTTGCTGTCCTGACGGCCGTCCGTGTAGGGGACACGTCGGCCGAGGTTCCAGAGATGGGTTCTGGGCCCCGTGATCAGCAAAGAGCTTCTGGGGAAGGCGGGGGGAGAGCTCATACAATGCGTGGCTGGTCTGCGGAAGAAGACTTGACACAGAATCCCCTGGATTTAGGTCGCTGGCCCTCCGCCTCCCGTCCTGGAGTCGCCGCTTCTGAGGACAGAGAGTCTCCTAGGCTCGGCTTAGGTTGTGCCCACATTGGCGGCCCGAGCGGTGAGACGTGTTGTGGGCTCCCCAGGGACCTGACTCACCCCCCCGGCTGGGACGGCACTCAGACGGGAAATCAGACGGCTGTGGAAGAGGGCGCAGATGCTGGGGGAGCAGCACAGGGTGATGATCCCTCCCCGAGCTCAGAGAGAGCGAGCTTGTCCCTAACGCAGAGGTTAGCTCCCTGGGGCCATGGACACTGTGCTGGGTTAGCCCGGGGGAGCTGCGGAAGCTCACGTCACGTGATGCGCAGTGGCTCTGCTCTGGCCACGAGGCTGGACCACGCGAGTGATGACTGTCCACTGCCCCTCAGGAGGGTCTCCACCGTCTCTTCGTTGCGTTGTTCCACGGGGGCCACGTGACGTGCCTTCCGAGCCCACGGCTTTCACACGGTCCACTGGGCGGAGGCCTTTGCAGGAATTCAGCAGCGCACGTGCTCCCCGGGAAGGAGGGAGCGGCAGGTGTGTGAATCAGGAGTCGGAGAGATGTGGCCGGCCCCTTTGCTGTCTCCCAGCCTGCTTGGCCCCGAATTCTAGAGGATAAATAGCAAAGTGAAACCCAGCTTTTCCTTCTCGTCTTGGAAAAGAAGAGCCCCCGACCCCCGGTTCCCACCTCTTCCTGAGAAACCCCCCCGGCACCCCCCATCTCACCATCCCGGCATCTGTCCCCTGCTCTGAGCAGAGCCGAGCGCGGGAGGCCCCTCCCAGGCCCTGTCTCCACCACGGAAGGTACCCCCTCTGCGTCCCCGCCAGGAGCCACTGTCGCTTAATGAGCAAAGCCGGCGACTTCCGCTGCTGCTCGGGAGTAAGCTGTTTGCTCTGTAAACGGGAGGCAGCATCAGTCATCTCCCGAGGGGAGAGGTGACGGTACCGGCTCAGAGCGAGGCTGTGCGCTGGCTCCTCCGTTAACATTAGCTCCTCCGGCGTTCTAGAATCGTCATAAAGGAGCCAAATAAAGTCAGAGGTGGCAGGGTTCTTCCGTGGCTCTTGGAGGAGCGTGTCGTTTTCAGAAGTCAGTCCTCCCCAGCCATGGGGCCCCGCCGAGCGCCGGGGGACCGGCAGGGCGCAGGCCCCGGGGGGGGCCGCAGAGCAGCACCTGGCCACGTCGCTGCAAGACCCTGACCGAGAGGAGCTGCTCACAGTCTGTGGCCTCCCTCCCTCCACGTCCCCTTTCTCATGTCAAACACCGGGGGGAACATTCCATTCAAGAAAAAAAAATCGATGCAACAAACTGAAACCGAAGGCAGTAAAGCGTTTGGGGTCAAGGGCTCAGCCGTGTGGTTAGGGGGCTTGCGGGCTGTGGTGTGCTCCGCTGCCGGCGCCCCTTCTGAATGCGGGGCGCATGGAGGGTTGGGTGTCCTGCTTGCTGATGTGTTTGGGGTGGAGTCACGTGACCAGGCAGTGCTGGATCCCGACAGCAAGAGGGACCTGAGGTCGTCGGGCCAGTCTTCTCGTTTGGGGATGGGGCTCGTCACCCCTGAGATGCTGCACACAGACGCTGTCCCGGGGGGGGGGCTGAGCTGCCCGGGGACAGGGCCGTGGTGTCTGTGGGGGAGACCGGGAGGTTCCGGGGGGCCTGGGGCCAGCCCTGCCCCCACGACGCCCATGCCCACAGCCAGGTGGAGTCTCTTCCGCTTCTTGTTACCAGCCTCCGTTTCCTGCTCTGGAAAAGGGGGGCGGGCAGGGTCAGTGGCTGCCATGGCTGCCTGACCAGTGTTGTTCTTCAGGAAGCCTTGGCGTGCGTCCAGGCCTCGGACTCGCAGGCGGCCTTCAGAGAACATTCCTGCTCTCTCACGCCTCCTCTCTAGGACCTGCGTTCAGTGCCGTGCTTTGGTCCCCACGCTCCTTCTAGACAGTGTCCTCTGTCACCACGGGACAGAGCGCACTGTCCCGCCGAGGAAATGTGTTCTGCCGGCTGTTTGGTCTGTGAGTTCTCCTCCCCCTCAAGACTCCTCCCCTCCCCGCGAGGACCCTGGGGACCGAACAGGAGGCTCGGTGAAGAACTCTGGCCTCTGAGCTCTGTCTTCAGCAGGAATGGCCACTGCCTTGCCCTCCCCTTGAAGTGGACTTTCAAGTAGAAGACGTCCTACTGTCTGATGATTTTGTGACTCACTCCCGGGTGGGGTCCCCTTGTCCCGCCCCCCAATTCCTACGGGTCTGTATAGGAGTGGGGGGCTGTGCCTCCTGGGGGGGCCCCCGCGTCCCGCCCCCAAGCCCTCTGGGTCTGTGCAGGAGTGGGGGGCTTAGAGGGAGCGCTGTGCGCTGCCTGCCGCTTCCTGTCACTCTGCGGGCTGGTGTGACAGCAGCTGGAGCCCCAGGGCCTTGTCACATGCATACGTGTGTGTGCTGGCTGATACCCACGGCCTCAGCCCCGTCTCCGGGCCCTGGTTCTCCATTTGCACTGACAGCTGAGACCCCTTCCGGCTCCGGGTCCCCCCATAGCGCCTCACTGCTCCCAGCCTGAGTAACGGGTGCGAGAGGCGGTTTGATAGGCGCCGTTCCTTTGCAAAGGGTGTTGAAGTCCACGCTGTCGGGAGAGGCCCCGCGTGCTCTGGTGGCTCCGACTCAGAACCTTCGGCTCCCCAGCCGGCACTCCTCGGAGTCATGTGTTTATCCCTCAGCATCCCCGGTCCCTTCCCGGGCTGCCCTCTGCTCGGGGGTGTCTGTGCCCAGGGCGGGAGGGGCCGGGGACCAGGTGGCTTCGAAACCCTTTCCAGCCCCGCCTGTTGTGTTGTGAACCAGGGGTGTGAGGTGGCTCTGAGCCCAAGGGATGTGGGCCACCAGCTGCGAGGATGTCCTTTGTGTGTGTCATCGCCCGGGGGAGGGCTGAGCGGTCCTTACGGGGCAGGGGCGGTGGGGGCGGCCTGGAGGCCCCTGCTTGTCATTTCCCAGGTGGCAGATCTGACAGTGGAGGAGGGAGGGCCAGCGTAGGATGGGTGGAGGTGGCAGGTTTCCTGCAAAACCGTTGACTTTCGGTCAGGGTCACACTGTATGATTTTACTCGGTGCCGCGTTTGTCTCCTTGCTCAGGCAGGTGCGGTTCCCGTGGGCCTCCGAGCTCACTTTGTGTCTTTGCGGTTAGGGTCCTCGAAGCACCGAGGGGACGGCCGGGCCTGGGCTGAGCCTCCCAGTGACCCAGGTGCCCCTGGCCGCCGCCCTGACCTGTGGCACCGCTGCCTGGTGAGGGGTTCGGGCGCATTTCCCCAGCAGAGGGGCCCGGCTGTCAGAGGCTGAGGGCCACTGCCCACGGCTGCCCTGCCGTCTTCTCCGTCACACCCTGGCATGTCCCACGGGATGGGATACTGGCCTGTCCCCCGCTCTGAGGATTCCCGAGCCCGCCGGGCTCCCACTTTCCTTCCTCAGGACTAGTTAACGGAAAGCAACCAGGTTGTCGGAGGGGCCAACCCGGGCTGCGCTGTTTGATTTGTTAAGAAGGCCGAGCACCTGCGCTCCGCCCACGGAGACACCTGCGGCCGCCGCCCGCCCGCCCATCCGTCCGTCCGACACCAGTGGGTGGTGCGCGGTCGGCGAGAGACGGCACGCGCTCGGAGGTTGCCCCTCGTTGCTCCTGCGCGTCTGCTCTAGGGGGTGTTGGTCGCCCGCGTCTGGGTGTTCCTTCCAGTTCTTCTAGGTCGGCGGGTCTCCAGCTCCCGGGTGCACGCGAGTCACCGGGAATGCGGCACCCAATTCCGATGACTCCTGCCCGTGGCGCTGCGGCTTGGGCAGGAGGGCTCGTGGTGCTGTTTGGACACAGGAACGTGTCAGCGATGCGTTACCTGTGTGGCAGTTTGGCGCCCTTGCGGGCAGGGTGGGCATCGCCGAGGAGGTGGCTGGTGCTGGGAGAGCCCTGGTCCTCCCGGGGCCTGTCCTATCGGCAGGGACCCCTGTCCCCCGTGTTCTGTTATTGTAGATCCTAGAGTTACCTGTTTTCCAGTTGAGAAATGGAAGCACTCCGCAGGGCTGCGTGGCCAAGCCAGGACTGCCCCCTGGGGCCGCCTGCCCCCAGCACAGCCCTGGCCACGTGCCGCCCTTCCCCTCGCTGTGGTACGCCCTGGGAACCGTTTCAACTCTCTGTGCCGTGTGGCTAGAGATTTGTCTGCTTTTATTTTTAATCTATTTTAATTTATTTTTTAAAAGATGTATTTATTTAGAGAGGGAGAGAGAGAGAGGGAGTGGAGGGAGGGGGACAAGCAGGCTCCCCCCTGAGCATGGAGCCGGTTGTGGGGCTCGATCCCATGACCCCGAGATCATGACCTGAGCCAAAATCAAGAGTGGGACGCTTAACCCACTGAGCCCCTGGGTGCCCCGTTTGTTTGTTTTTAAGGAGAATGGTCAGTCTCTGATTTCCAATGGTCCTGGAGCTGCACGTGTGTGAGTAGCTCCAGTGGAAGGAAAGTGAGACGTGGTTGGTCCTTCATCTTGGCACAGAAAGCCTGGGCCCCTGGGGGGTTAGGCAGGAGGAGAAGGGGGTCATTGTGAACGGGTGCTGCTCTGGGCTGGAAAGTCCGAGAGGACTCTGAAGGGACGCTTGTCCAGGCAGCCGGACACACAAGTCAGGAAGCGGCCCTCTTCCAAGGCGGGTCCCCGGCCGCACCTGCAGGCCGTCTGCGCTCTCGCTGGTGGCAGCAGGCACGTGTGTGCGGAATGCGCACTGCGGTCGTAGCTCGTACACTCCTGTCCTCAAATGCACTTCCTCATCCTGCAGCCGTCACATGCGAACCGAGGAGCAGGACAAGGCCAGCCCTACAGGGGACGGCCGTGAGCTGGGGAACGCGCGTGGGGTCGGCATAGGTGCTCCCGGCGGCAGCCGCGGCGGCCACGGAGCATCTTAGCTGCAGAATCTTTTGGACAGTGTTTCCAGCCACATCCACGCGGAGGCTCCTCTGCGTGAGGAAATTAGAGACCGTCCAGCGAGATGGTACACACAGCCTGGTCCTGCTGGACCCCTGCAGGTCAGCTCGACCGGAGTGACCCAGGCGGGGCCGTGGGTCGTGGAAGCCGGGCCAGGAGGGGCAGGTTTGGTGATCGGGGCGGGAGCCTGCCTTCGTGAAGGGCGGCAGCCCCCACGCTGTGGCTGGAGGCTTGGGGCGTATGGGGGTGAGCCCAGTCAAGTAGGGGACCCCGCGGTCTCCGAAGCTGGCCAGGGGGTGGTGGCGTGGCCGTGTGACTCTAGTGCGGTGTTGGATTGGGGCAGAGCCCGGTGACCCTGCGACCTCTGTGCCTGGAAGTCCCACGAAGGCAGGACCTGAGTGTGCTCCCGCCCGGGCCTGCCCACCACCGCTGAGCGGGTGCAGGACACCGCGACCGCCCCTCCTGGATGGTGTGGCACCCGCGTGGTGGCTGTGGAGCTGGACTCCAGGAACCGGGAGAGGGTGCGGGCACGCGACATCCGAGGGCCCAGCTCTGACGCCCACGCGGACACATGTGTTGTTTTGAAGCCAGCTCTGCAGCTCTAGAGGGGAGAAGGGCATCCCAAGAGCCCCGCCCGTCTGTCTTTGCTCTCCTTCCCTGTAGTTAAGTTTCTCCTGGCGGCAGGCGCCGCCCCCTGACCCTGTGGCCTGCTTGAGACCCTGCTTTCCTCCTGGACTGCAGCGCCCCCCGCCGCCACTAGAGGGACGAGGCTTCGGGCCCCGTGGGGCCTCCAGCCCCGAGCATTTCCAACCCGCTCTCCGGTCCCGCTGCACCACACGGTCTCCGAGCTCCCGATGCGCCCAGTTCCAAAGTGCAGCGGGCAGTGGGGCGGGACGGAGGCTGCGGCAGGGGGCGGCGTGCCCGGAGCCCTCCTGGCTACCCTGCGTTTCCCATCTGTCCCGGCCTGGACGCCTAAAGGCACGGACGCCCCAGCCCGCCCCTGTTCGCTCCCACCAACCGGAGGACTGTCCCTGGAGGAGCCGGTCAGACCGGCCCGGCCCAGCGCGGGGAGGCCGTGGGAGACGCACCAGAGAGCGCGGGCCGTGTTTGGTTCACCAGTCAGACCAGCTCTCGCCCATGGCCGCGCACGGCGGATTTTCAGCCCCGTGCCGGGCAGCCCTCGGGCCGGCCAGTCATGTTTAAGTTTATGTCTATGCAGTGAACACCCATTGGTCACTGCTGGGACATCCAGGACACGGAGGTCCCATCGGACTGAGGGCATCGCGGAGAGGTGGCCTTTATGTGCACTGAAGCATCTTAGCGGATGGACAGGAGGCAAAGGACAGACAGATTAGTCCAGGCTAAGGATGCATTGACAGAACTCATCAGGAGTCTGGTGTGGCTTGTCCGCGGAGTGTGATCTCTGAGTGGGGCTGAGGTGAGACATGAATGTCTGACCCCCCCCCCCATAGCCCCCCGGGCTGGGGGACGCAGGTAAACAGAAGGTGGCTAAGCATGGCTGCTGGGGACTTGGTTCAGTGTGGCCAGCGCCGTGGCTGGAAGTTCCCACCCAAGACTGAAGCTCACGACAGGAAACAGAGCAGTGAGCTGCTCAGAGCCCCCAGGAGAAGGTGTAGCTCAGACACTTGGGAGAACTTGAAAGAAACAAGCTATCAAGCCACAAAAAGACGGGGAAGAAACTTGAATGCTTGCTATTAAGTGGAAGAGGCCAGTCTGGAAAGGCTCCATCCGGTAAAGTTCCGGAAAAGGCAAAGCTGTGAGGACAGGAAAAGATTGGGGTGGCCTGGTGTCAGGGGAGGGAGGGGTGACCAGGCAGAGCACAGGGACTTCAAGAGCCTAGAGGTGACTCCGAGTGACGTTGTAATGCACCTGTCATTGGACCTGTGTCCTGACCCTCCGAATGCGCGGCACCCAGGGCGAACCCTCATGTGAGCTGTGGGCTTCGTGTGCTTCTGGTGTGTGGACGTGGGTTCATCAGTTGAACAAATGTCCCACTGCGTTGGGGACGTTGAGAATGGGGAGGTTGTGCATGGGTGGGGACAGGGAGTCTGTGGGAAATCTGTGCGTCTCCCACTCAATTTTGCTGTGTACCTAAAACTGCTCTAAAAAATAAAATCTATTAAAAAAACAACTTGGGAGATTATGTGCTAACCCCAGGCCTGGAGAAGGTAAAGGCTGATGGGGCTGAGGCCCCCAGAGCCAAGAATTTGTGGCTGGGTGGCAGGGCGGTCAGAGAGAAAGCAGGTGGGGAGCAGCCGGTGTGGGGAGAGGGAGAATGTCAGGAGAGGTGAGGGCGTCAGCCACCGGTCCCAGCCCGACAGAGCGAGTCCGCAGGGGCAGGGTCTGCGGGGTTGGCCTGCCTCTGGGCATCAGTGGCAGGTGGATAAGAAATGAGTTAAAAATCTCTGAGGTCTTCGAACCCCCCTGAGCGGTCCTCTTTACAGGGCTGGGCAGGGGCTTTTGGAGAGGAAGGTTGATGGGCTCTTTTCCGGGCATGCTGACCTTGAGGTCTGGAGGAAGGTGGGGAGGGCGCGCGGGTGTCCGGCTGGGAGGTGGTAGAACGAGGGGGAAGGGGTACGTTCACCTAAAGAAAGATCGTAGAGAGTGTTTTCCCTTCATTGGCCCATTCATCGAATGTCTGTTGGCACCAAGTTCAGCAATAGGCAATCCTCAGTCTTCAGAGCCGTTTAGGAGTGAAGAGCAGTGTTTGGGCTCAGGGGGAGGTTTGCTTGTTAAACGGATCTTCGAGCTATCTCAGCAGGATTATCTGCATTTTCCCCTCCCCTCTCCCTTGGGATGTTTCTGGAGGAGATGCAGATACAAGGATCAGGGACAGGAAATGAGGATTCGCGTTGTCATGACTCCCCCCGCTAGCGCTGAGAGCTCCCACAACGGTGCTGAGCTACAGCCGAGACTCCTGGTCAACCTGCAAGCGGAGTCTCTACCTCCTCTAAGCTCAGATCCAGAGCTTAGCACTGGCTGACCCGCATGCCCCAGTGGTGTCATGGAGCCACAGGAGGTGGCCGACGATCGGCTCAGGAGAGGGGAGCAGCCTGCAAGGGCGTCCTGCGCTCTCAGCCCGCAGCGCACCTGCCCACCGGCAGGCAGGCCTGGTCGGCGTCTGCAGTGGGATGGTGCTCTTCCTTCCCGGGCCGGGAGGAGCCAGGAGGCTCTCAGCCCCTCTGTTAGTCAGGGAATGGCAGGCCCAGAGATGGTGATTTATCCTCAGTGTGACTACTCCTCGGCTCCTTGTTCCGTGAGTTTCTTTCTTTCTGACTCCCTGGCCGTGCAGCCAGCCCGGAAGAGGGTGGGCTTCCCCTGAGTGCTGTGCTGCCTGGCGTGGTAGGCGGGATGACCAGGATGACGGCCCCAGCGATGCCCACAGCCTGGTCCCCGGCACCTGACCCTCTGTTACTTTATGTAGCAGAAGGGACTTTGCAGACGGGATGAAATTAAGGATACTGATACGGGCAAGGGCCCGATGTAACCACAGAGGCCCTTTGGCAAAGGAAGCAGGAGGGCCAAGGTGGTGTGGTGAGCAAACAGGTTCTCCCCCGGAGGCTCCAGAAGGAAGGCAGCCTTGCTGATACCCGGTCTCAGCCCTGCGTGACCGGTTTCAGAATTCTTCTGTCCACCTCTGCAGCGGTTTGATACAGTAGCTATAGGAAATGAATGCACCAATATATACCTGTTTCCTGGTGTATACCTGAAATCTTGGTACATAGTGGGTGCTCAGTGTCATTTGTTGGGTGAATAATGAACCCCACATTTACGTCCAGCCCAGTAGGGTTCTCTGTACGCGGCTTCATTTGGATGCGCAGAAACTCGGCGGAACCTTGGCCCAAGCAAAGAAATCCCCAGGGTCTCCTCTGTTCATCGCAAAACGATGAGCTCTCCGCAGTCCAGAGCCCTGGATGCCGTGTCTGCTGGGGAGGCTTTCCGGTGGGGAGGGCTGGCTCGCCGCCTGTCTCTGCACTGCCCTGCACCGTTTTATCTTCTCGAACTGCAAATCCCAGCGGAGGAGGACTGAGTGTGTACCCTGGGCGTCACGGAATCTTCGAGGCCTTTGCATCGGCAGAAATTTCCAGTAAGCGAGGTGTGGAACACCTGCCCTCGAGGTGTTCGCATGGGCCACAGGCATGACGTATCAGTGACGTGTAATTGTCTACACAAGTGCTCTTCTGCAGGGCCCAGGTGCTGTGTGTGTGGGGGAGGGGGGTTGGGAGGGGGATGGCGGGAGCTCTGCGTGGCACACAAGCCGTGTCCTGAAAGGCAATTCCCCGGCACGGGGCGGCGGCCACGCTGGCCACACGGCGACAGCGTCCGAGGCTGGGGCGTCCTTGCGGGCTGGGCAGGGAGCCTTGCCCGGGGTGCTGTGTGTGGGGCGTGGGCCCAGGGTCTCCTGCCTGAACAGCGCGTGTCAGCAGGTGGAGAAGTCCCTGCACCCTGGCCAACAGGGAGGCTCACGGGACGCATGCTTCCGAGAAGTTGCACAGACTAACCAGTTTGACTCTAAACACTGGGAATTAGGCCTCTGGAGACCCACATATACATTTATGCAAAATCACATGTAGATGAGAGCCAGAGCCCAGTGGCCCGGTCCCACTGCCTTACTTGGGAAGGTGGCCCCGGACCCCGCTGGCCTTGTGTTTGGTTGTTTTTGGCTCTTGGACTCGTTCTGTTGTGTTGGCGCGTGCAGGGCAGGGGTGGGAGGGTGGGGGCATGGAAGGAGACTGTTCTAGTTTAAGCAGCCACAATAGCAAAATTCTTCTAGCAAATTGGCATGCTTCTCATCAACAGTTTTCTGTTCGTGTGGCGTTTCAGAGACCGGATACACTGTCATCCTGGAAATAAGAGGCGAGGAAAAGATCTGTCAGAACCCAGCTCCTGAGATCATAATTGAGGAGAAGAGTCCTTGGTTCTCTGGTGCAGCCCCACTGGTGCCACCAGGACCCAGCACGGCTCCCCACCAGCCCAGCTGAGGCTCTGGGCTCCTTGGGCAAAGCAAGGCAGTAGGTGTGGAGCCCGTGTGTTCGGTATAGACAGCAGCTTGACAGGGTCCGTCTGGTGCCAGGTCCTCAGCTGTCTGTCTGCTTGTTCAGATGGTGGTGGGCTGGAGAGAGAGTGAGCGAGAGGGAGATATTACACACGTGAACACACACATGCACACATGCACACACACAGGCAGGTGTGCACACACAGGCAGACACACAGACTGGCATGCATACACATGTACATGCAGGCACACAGAGGCAGGCATGCACACATGCACACACATGTGCAGACATGAGCACACACATGCACACAGAGGCATGCATACACACGTACACACATGCACACAGAGCAGGCACTCACACACACAGACAGGCATGCACACACATGTGCAAGCATGAACGCAGACATGCACACACAGAAGCGTGCATCCTCACACAGGCACACACACATATATGCGTGCACACAGAGGTAGGCATGCACACACGCACACACATGTGCAGACATGAATGCACACATGCACACACAGACATGCATGCACACACAGGGAGGCCTGCACTCACACGTACATGCATGCACACAGGCAGGCACACACAGACTGGCACACACACACGTACATGCATGCACACAGAGGCAGGCACACACAAAGGCAGGCATGCACACACACATGCACACATGTGCAGACATGAATGCACACACACACACACAGACATGCATGCGCACACAGGCAGGCCTGCACATGCACGTGCATGCATGCACACAGAGGCAGGCACACACAGGCTGGCACGCACACACATGTACATGCATGCACACAGAGGCAGGCACACACAGACAGACATGCACACACACGTACATGCATGCACACAGAAGCAGGCACACACAGGCAGGCCTGCACATGCACGTACATGCATGCACACAGAGGCAGGCACACACAAAGGCAGGCATGCACACACGCACACATGTGCAGACATGAATGCACACATGCACACACAGACATGCATGCACACACAGGGAGGCCTGCACATGCACGTACATGCATGCACACAGAGGCAGGCACACACAGACAGACATGCACACACACGTACATGCATGCATACAGAAGCAGGCACACACAGGCAGGCCTGCACATGCACATACATGCATGCACACAGAGGCAGGCACACACAAAGGCAGGCATGCACACATGCACACATGTGCAGACATGAATGCACACATGCACACACAGACATGCATGCACACACAGGGAGGCCTGCACTCACACGTACATGCATGCACACAGGCAGGCACACACAGACTGGCACACACACACGTACATGCATGCACACAGAGGCAGGCACACACAAACATGCATGCACACACAGGCAGGCCTGCACATGCACGTACATGCATGCACACAGAGGCAGGCACACACAGACAGACATGCACACACACGTACATGCATGCACACAGAGGCAGGCACACACAGACATGCATGCACACACAGGCAGGCCTGCACATGCACGTACATGCATGCACACAGAGGCAGGCACACACAGACAGACATGCACACACACGTACATGCATGCACATTGAGGCAGGCACACACAGGCAGGCCTGCACACACACATACATGCATGCACACAGAGGCACTCCCACATGCACACATACAGGTAGACAGACATGCACACGCAGGCACACATGTGCACATGCACACGCAAGCACGCAGCTCAAAACTAACGAAGGGTGAGCCCAGTGCAGTCAGCAGCTGCTGCTAAGGTGTAGTTTATTTGGTTGGAAGTAGTGCGTTTGGAGTGACAATAGTTAGAAAAGCAGGGGAATAAAAAAGCCCAGTAAAATAGCTTTGCGGGGTATTTTCCTGATTATATGAATATTTTATGCTTCTTATAAAAATGCAAACAGCACGGAATAGTGTGAGGAAACTAACCAGCGATGGCCCCCATCAGCATTCCGTGACGACTTCCGTGTATCTTTCCATAAGCGCACGCATGCATAATTGTGCGTAAGTGGAATTAGATGGAATTACATCGTACATTCTGTGTTTTCTCCTGCAACTTAAACTGTGGTTTTTGTTGCTGCTTTGCATAATTGCTCCCTCGAGCCACAGTGCCTGCCAGCATCCTCCTCCCTCCCCCCGTACTTAGGGGGTGTCTTGGTTTTGCTTTTCCATTTCTTTGCAGTTTGCGTTTCTCACCGAGTAGCAGCCAGAAAGCCCTCCAGGTTAGGCTCTGCATGGCTCGGACCCCAGGCTGCACACATGCCACGGCCCGTTCTGCCTCCTCCTATCGATGGGCACTTACTGTTTTCCAGCGTTGTGCCCCTGTTTAGCTTGGACTTCTGCTCTTACGCAGTAGAGCCTTCATTTCAATGAGCTGGCCCCCCGCGGGTGGGCTTGCTGGCTGCAGGCTTTGCAGATTTGGACTATCAGGTTGCTTTTGAAAGGCTGTATGCGTTCACTTTCTCAGCAGCAGTGGGTGGGTTTCCATTCTCCCTGCCTCCCCGACAGCCGTGGCAGCACAATTAAGTTTCTCTTTCAATCGGATACATGTGGAATAACATCTCGTTGTTTCCTGTATTTGCATTCCTCCCATCCAAGTACTAACCAGGCCCGACCCTGCTTAGCTTCCGAGATCAGACGAGATCGGGCGCGTTCAGGGTGGTATGGCCGTAGACTGTATTTGCATTCCTTAGCCTGTCTGTGTGCCTGTGAAACTTTCATGAAGTTGTTGCCCGCTGGCTCTTCTTGCAAAGCAAGAGCATCAGCCTGGGAGTCGGACCTTCGATTTCTGGGTTCGGCGGGAGAGCAGAGAGCCCTCCCATGACCTCACCCAGACCTCTCTTCCCGGTCTGTGGCCGACGGCCAGAGGCTAGAGCACACGGTGTTCATACTGAGGCAGACCAGCAAGGCGGTGGGGGTAACTGGGATTCCTGGACTGGGACTGGACACGAGGCGGCGGGAAGTAGCACGGCTGCAGGCCCGAGGGGCTGCTGGCTGCTCTGCGCGCCCCCGCCAGCGGGTCTGATGAGTTTAGCGGGAAGGTTGGCACCCGAGTCCTGTCCAGGCCATCCGTCCCTTCGCGGCCGGCTGGGCTCCATCCACTTGACCGCTGCAGGAGGGCGGGGGTGTGGGGGCGCGGACCCGAGGCTGGGGGGTGGCAGTAGACAAGGGCTAAGCAGTGTTGCCCGACGGTCCCTTCTGGTCACTTCGGGGCTGGGAGGCGGAGGAGGGATCGCAGTTGTACAAAGCACGTCTGTGCAGAGGGAGCAGGAAGGACAGCAGAGTCCCCCATGGGGTCATCTCTCAGGACTTCCAGGAACCAAACCCAGGGAAGCGGGATCAAGCCAGCAGGCACCAGCTGATGTGCACCGTGTCGCCCTTGAGGGTTGCGGGACCCCTGGCTCCCGTCCTCCCAGGCCGACCGGGCAGGAGCGGAGCGGCAGAGGTGGTGGGCACGAGGCAGAAGCAGGACTCCCCCAGAGCTTTCCTTCCTTGAGAATGGCGAAGGCCAAGTGCAGGAAGGGGAAACATCCGTGCCAGCCCAGCTGAGTGACAAGCGAAATATCGGCTGCTGAAACGAATGATCAGCTGGGTTCCATTCCCTTCCTCCGGCACTGCTTGGCCAGTCACGCTTCAAACCCGGAGGACGTCGTCATTAGATGGAGAGTATTTTATGAGCCCGAGCCTGGGCGCTCCATGTGTCTCTTCCTTCAATCCGTGGGTCTGCATTTCTCAGATCAGTGTTTTACGTGGGGAGCGATTGGGTGTCAGGCGTTTCTGCATCGTTAGGCATCACTTGTACGTACTTCTCACAGGAGCACACCTGTCGCCGACCCCTTGTGGGTGCGAAGCTGTGTGAGTTCCGTGTAAACACACGTGCGATGGTTTGTGCCGCACATCAGTGTGGCCTCCGGCCAGGCCAGATACCATTTCTATCAAAGTAAGGCTCCTGTGTTATAGCCCCTCTTGCTTTTCTACCTGAAGCTCAGAGGTTTGGAGCTCCTTTTAGGTAATCTTGATGCCTGCCTCCTTGATCTGGGGTTTGTTGCTGTTTTGTTTTGTTTTTTTTAAGATTTTATTTATTTATTTCACAGAGGGAGAGAGATCACAAGGAGGCAGAGAGGCAGGCAGAGAGAGAGAGGGGGAAGCAGGCTCCCCGCCGAGCAGGGAGCCCGATGCGGGCCTCGATCCCAGGACCCTGAGATCATGACCTGAGCCGAAGAAAGAGGCTTTAACCCACTGAGCCACCGAGGCACCCTGTTGCTGTTTTTAAGTAAAGAGCATATTCTGTGTGCTGCTGATTCATCTTCCTTCTTCTCCATCTTGGTCCTAAGCGAGGAGTGGCCTTAATAGACACGTCATTCAGCCATTGTCTGAAATCTTGTTCTAAAAACAGAATCAGGGGCGCCTGGGTGGCTCAGTCGTTAAGCGTCTGCCTTCGGCTCAGGTCATGATCCCAGGGTCCTGGGATGGAGCCCCGCATTATTTTATTATAAAAAAATTTTTTTTTATAAGGTGGAGTATCCTTACACACTCCTGAATGCGGGTAAATCACTAGTTAATTGGTGAATGTGGACAGAAGCTCCGAATCCATGACCTGCCTCAGGGGACTGCCCTCCCAGACTCCGGATTCCCCAGGGGTCAAACGTGGATGCAGAGAAAATTTGTCCTTAAGCGTGCACATCCACCCTGGGAAGACAGCGCGGGGTGGCAGGACATCCCCTACTTTGTCTGCAGGGAGAGCTGTCTGGACGGTTGTGATCAGCTAATGAAGTATTGGTGAAAGTGGTTTGGATATCCTTCACATTTGTTCATGCACTGATTTACCAGCTGTCACAAAGGCTAGGCCAGGCATATAAAGACAGGCAAACTCATTTACTCATTCATTTTCTCAGTAGATACTTATTGAGCAACTACTGAGTGCCTGGCCCCGATCCAGTATGGGGCATGCAGCTATAAAAGAAGAAGGTCATTTCCTCCCCGCTGCGGAGCCTCCCCTCCCGCTCACACACGACACTTCGCTCTGGTCACCTGATGGGTGGAGCTTTTCCCGTACTGCGCTTCTCTGGCTCGGCTGCACGTGCTACAATTTTACTCCATTCTGCTACTGTCTACCCAGAGACAGCGCAGACCCCAGAGGTGAAGGGCTTGGTCCCGCGAGACCGCCCCCCACGTCACATGCCAACAGCAGGTAGCAGGTAGGTCCCCAGGTGACCCACACCTTCTGCCCGATGTGGTTACCACTCGGGAGGTTCCCGAGACCCCGGGATTGGGTTTGACTAATTTGCTGCAACAGCTCACAGAACTCAAGGGAACCCATTCATCGGTTTATTACAGGATGTGATAAAGGATACAGATGAACAGCCAGACGAAGAGATACGTAGGCTGAGGTCTGGGGGGTCCCGAATGCAGGAGCGTCTGTCCTTGTGATGTTGGGGTGCGCGTCACCCCATCAGTGTAGGTGTGCTCGCCAACCCAGAAGCTCTCGGAGCCTCAAACCATTGGGGTTCTATGGAGCCTTCCTCACACAGGTGTGACCAACTCTCAATTCTCTTCCACCCTCTCCCCTTTCCGAAGGGTCGGGGTGAGGTTGAAAATCCCAAGCTTCCCATCAAGGCTCAGGCCTCCCGGCACCCAGCCCCCATCCAGGAGCACACTCAGATTTGCTGCCTTTGCTGCTTAGTGCCCTCATCACTGGGGGGAGGAGAAGGAGTTTAGGGGCTCTGTGCCAGGAACGGGGCCAGAGGACAGCCTGTGTGTCTTCCATCTCACGGCAGCGGCGAACAGAAGCCTCTCTTCTCATACCGCACCATGTCCTGGAGACCCCGAGGGCTCACACCCCAGCCGGACTCCTGACACGTGTCCTTCACGCTCTTCGCATACGTGACCTGGGCTAGGACTAACACTTCAGATCAAAGCTGTGTTTTCGAATTCGGGTCTGGAGATGAAGTCTACTATGTCAGAGATGTTTAAAGTATTTGCAGAGACTTAAAGTGGCGTCTCTGTGGCATCTGGAGGTCAGGGTCAGAGACCGAGTATGGACCTGTGGCTTGGGTCTGTCGTTCCCAAAGAGGCTCCTAGGTTGGGCTTTGGTTGTCTGAGGGGTGCTGCAGGTGGCCTGGCGTGCTAGCATTCTCCAGGAGGCTTGAAGAGCTGGACGGAGGGGTCCTTCTCACGAGCCCCGCAGTGCTCCCCTCTGGCTTTGATTGAGCAGATCCTGCACAGGGGCTCTGCCCCCTTGTGTTTTGACAACTCCCCTGGAGTTATCAATCTGAAATGTGTACCATTCCTGTCCTGTGTTCAGAAATGCCGATCTAACCCAGCGGGCTAATTTCGCCCATCAGAAAACTGAGGCACAAAGGGGTGAAGAGATTGTCCAACATCACATGGCCAAGAGCAAAGCCAGGACCCAAACTCAAGTGCCTGACTCGCACATGATGCCCTTTCCATGAGCACAGGCTCTGCGCCATCTGCGACCGTACAGGTGGTGAGGGCTGTGAGGTGGGCTGGTGACGGTCACTTGCCTTGATCGTCCGTTCTGCCCTTGGCTGTGCTTGGGGAACACCTGGCCTGGCCATCCTTCTGTGGGGCTTCTTCCTGGCAGCCCACAACTCAGGGAGTCCCCGTTCATAAGGAGGGCTGCCACCGCTCCTGTGACAGTGATACCCCCCCCAATGTGTGCTATGGGGGGCAGAGTGTCCTCCAAGTCCTTTTTCTTCTCTGGTCCTTGGGATCCTCATCCCTAAATGGAGCAGGCTCGATCACACACTTTCTTCAGGTTATTTTAAGGTAGCCTCCTTCCTAAAACGAGCTCGTTGACAGGTGCCGAGATTCAAGACGATTCCTCCCATGGGAAAGGGACCTGCTGGGGGCACAGTTCTGTTCTGCTGCTCTAGCAGCACCCCCTGGCCAGGTCCCAGCATGGCCCAGAGCCTGCAACAGTCCCAGCTATTGGGGGCTCAGATGCTTAGTTTTGCATCAGCTTGATGGGGCCCAGTTCTGTGGTCAATGTTATTCTGAATGTTCCTGGGATGGTGTTTTTGGATGAGATGAACAAATCAGTCAGTGACTCTGAGGAACTTCCAGGAAGATGGTTGAGTAGGAGGATCCTGGCCTCACCTTGTCCCTCGGGGACACCTAGATCACACCCACATCAGCCTAAATGACCCAGAAAATGACCTGAAGACTGGCAGAACAGCCTCTCCACAGCTAAATGTAGACAAGAGTCCACATCAAAGAGGGTAGGATGGGCAGAGACAGCTGGGAACAAAACGGGCCCGAGACTGCCCGCAGGAGGGAGGGACCCACGAGTGCAGGCGGGGAAGAGGAGGTAGACCCCAGCCCAGGGACCCCAGGCACGGGGGACCCATACGGGGAAGATAAATCCCCATAGTATTTGGCTTTGAAACCCAGAGGGGCCCAAGTTGACCAGTTCTTACAATCAGTGGGACTTAACACCTGGAATTTAAAAATCAGCGAGCAAACTCTGGGGGAGCTGGGAGGGTGGGGGGAAGCTGAGGACCTGTCCTGAAAGAGACAATGCAACCAGCAGCCCCTCTGAGATACAGCGCAGTAGGAGTGGATTGAAAACCACCTGGGGTGCACGAGGAGGAGGCTTATTTATGACTCTGAGAATGCAGGCTGGAGGGGCAAGGGTCTTTATGAGACTTCTCCAAGAACAGAAGGGCTGGCAGGAGCTGTTTCCCTCTCTCACCCTCGATACAGGATGCCTGTGGGAACTGCGGCAGCACCAACCCTGCCCACCCAGCTTGCTCACAGCAGGCCTCACCCCACACTCATCTTCACACCTGCCCCTTCTACCCCAGGCTCTGGAGCAGCTTTCCTGGGTGGCTGCAGGTCTCTTCCCACAGCGCATTGCTGGCATTTTGTGCCCCACCCCTGCATTCTCCAGAGCGCCTCCCCCTCTAGTGCACCCCTGTAGAATCCAACCAAAGCAGTATCATAAGCCTGGCAGTGGGCATGCAGCCCAGACAAGGGCCAGCACTGCTCTCGAGTGAGTCCTGCCCCAGGGAGAGGGGAAGAGGACCACGTGCCAGTCTGACTGTGACCCCAGCAGTGGGTGGGAGACAGACAGCTGGTCTGACTGCAGGTCCTATCCACCACCAAAAGCTTCTCAAGGAACAACACAGGGAAAGCGCCTGAAGTTTGGTGCTACTTCATCTCTGATAAACGCCTGGTCTGACTCAGCTCAAGTCCAGGGAAGCCCCTGACTGGCCCATTAACGCCACAGGGACCAGACTCTACCCACAACAGGTGGAGAGCCATTGCAGGCTGGACTGAAGGCAAACACAGCTCTGCCACAACAGGAGGACACCCCTGTGGCAACACATGTAAGAGACACCCCTGAAGGGCCAGGTTCTGGGGAATAGGAGACACTGTACTGCGGGACCTCTTCTTCATAAAGCCACTACTTCCAAGTGTGGGAGGGGTAGCTGACTTTCCTAACACAGAGGAACAGACACAGCAATAGACAGAATGAGGAGACAGAGGAATGTTTCCCAAATGAAAAAGTAGAACAAAATCACAGCAAGAGACCTAAGCAAAATGGAGATAAAAAATATGTCTGATAGAGAATTTAAAGGTCATAAAGATACATACTAGACTTAAGAGTGGAGGACCTCAACGAGATGCCAAAAAAGAGATAAGAAACATAACCAGTCAGAGATGATGAACTCAATAAATGAAATTAAAAATACACGACCTGAAATAAATAGTAAACAAGGGGAAGTAGAAGAATGGATCAGCCACCTGGAGGACAGAGTAGTAGAAAGTAATCAAGCTGAGCAGTGAGAGAGAAAAAAATATGCAAAATGAGACTAGAGCCAGGGAACTCAGCAAAATCATCAAGCATAATAACAGTCACATTATAGGGATCCCAGAAGGAGAAGAGAAAGAAAAGGGGGCAGAAATTTTATTTGAAGAAATAATAGCCAAAAACTTCCCAAATCTGGGGAAGGAAAGAGAAATCCAGATCCAGGAGGTACAGAGAGCTCCCAACAAAACCAATCCAAGGAGGTCAACATCAAGATAAATAGTAATTAAAATGGCAAAATGTAGTGATTAAGAGAGAATTTTAAAAGCACAAAGAGGAAAGCAGTTACATATAAGGGAAACCCTATAAGGCTCTCAGCTGATTTTTCAGCAGAAACTGTAGGCCAGAAGGAAGTAGAATGATATATTGAAAGTGCTGAAGGGAGAAACCTGTGGCCAAGAATTTCTGTCCAGCAAGGCTCTCATTCAAAATAGAAGGAGAGATAAAGAGTTTACCAGACAAAAGTTGAAGGAATTCATGACCACTAAATCAGCCCTACAAGAAATATTAAAGGGGGCGTTTTGAGTGGATAGGAAAGGCCATAAGTAGAAGAACAGTAGGAAGCATAAGGCAGCAAAAATAAGTATAAAAATCAGTCAAGGGATTCACAAAATTAAAGGATGTAACATCTGACACAATATACCTTAAATGGGGGGGGTGGGTTGTAAAGAATGAGTTCAAATATAAGCACCCATCAACTTAATATAGACTGCTATGTGCTTAAGATGTTATGCGTAAGATGTTACCTAGTGGTAACCACAAATCAAAACCAGTAATAGATGTGCAAAAAATAAAGAGAAAGGAGTCCGAATATATGACTAAAGAAATCCAGCAAACCATGAAAGAAGAGAGCAATAGAAGAAAGGAACAGAGGAGAACTACAAAAACAACCAATAAAGCAGGTAGCAAAATGGCAATATGTACATACTTATCAATAATCACTTTGAATGAAAATGGACTAAATGCTCCAATAAAAAGACATAGTGTGACAGAATGGATAGAAAAAATAAGACATATCTATATGCTGCCTACAAGAGACTCATTTCATACCTAAAGACATGTGCAGATTGAAAGTGAAGGGATGCACTTATCATGCAAATGGAAGCAAAAAGAAAGGGTATCAGACAAAATAGACTTTAAAACAAAGACTAAGAAGAGATGAAGAATAACATTATATTAAGATAAAGGGAACAATCCAATGAGAAGACATAACAATTGTAAATATTTATGTACCCAACATCAGAGCTCCCAGATATGCAAAGCAGGTAGTAACAAACACAAAGGAAGCAATCAAAAAGAATACAATAAGAGTAGAGGATTTTAACACCACACTATGTCAATAGATAGATCATCTAAAGAGAAAATCAACAAGGAACAGTGGCTTTGAATGACTAATTGGACCAGATGGATCTAACAGATATATTCAGAACATTCCATCCTAAAACAGCAGGATACACATTGTTTTCAAGTGCACATGGAACATTCTCCAGAATAGATCACATATTAAACCACAAAACAGGTCTCAACAAATTAAAAAAGATTGAAGTCATACCATGCATCTTTTCTGATCACAACTCTATGAAACTAGAAATCAACCACAAGAAAGAAATCTGAAAAGAACACAAATTCTTCAAGAAATCAAAGAGGAAATTTAAAAAATACATGGAGACAAATGAAAAAGGACAGCACAATGGTCCAGAATCTTTGGGATGCAGCAAAAGTGGTTGGAGAGGGGGAGTTTATAGCAATACAGACACACCTGTACTCAGAGAGCAGGAAAAATCTCAAATAAACAACCTAAGCTTACACCTAAAAAGAAAAAGAAGAACAAACAAAACCCCAAGCCACTAGAAGGAAGGAAATAATAAAGATTTGATCAGAAATAAACAAAATAGAAACTAACCCCCCCAAAACCCAAAACAACAACAACAAAACCACCACCAAAACCAAAACCAAAACCAAAACAAACAAACAAACAAAGCAGATCAATAAAACCAGGAGCTGATTCTTTGAAAAGATCAATAAAATCAGTAAAGCCAGACTCACAGAAAAGGACTCAAACAAAATAAGAAATGAAAGAGGAAAAATAACTGACACCACAGAAGTATAAAGGATTATAAGAGGAAAAAATTATATGCCAAAAAATTGGATATCCTAGAAGAAATGGATAGATTCCTAGAAACATAGAACCTCCCAAAGCTGAATCAGGAAGAAGTAGTAAATTTGAACAGCCTGGTTACCAGCAATGAGATCGAATCATTAATCAAAAAACTCCCCAAAAAGAAAGGACCAGGACCAGAGGGCTTCCCATGTGAATTCTACTAACATTTAAAGAAGAATTAGTACCCACTAATAGAAGAGGAAGGAAAACTTCCAAATTCATTCTATGAGGCCAGCATTACTCTGATACCAAAAAGATAAAGACACCACAAAAAAAGAGAACTATAGGCCAATATCCCTGATGAACATAGGTGCAAAAATCCTCAACAAAATTTTAGCAAATCAGATCTAACAATATGTTAAAAAATAATTTACCGTGATCAAGGGGGATTTATTCCTGCATACAAGGGTGGTTCAACATTCACAAGTCAATTATTGTGATAGGTCCCATCAGCAGGAGAAAGGATAAGAACCATATGAGCATTTCAATAGACGTAGAAAAAGCATTTGACAAAGTACAATATCCATTCATGACAAAAACCTTCAACAAAATAGGTTTAGAGGGAACATACCTCAACATAATAAACACGATCTATGAAAAACCCACAGCGAACATCATCCTTCATGGGGAAAAACTGAGCTTTTTTCCCAAGGTCAGGAAAGGACAAGGATGTCCGCTCTCACCACTTTTATTCAACATATTATTGGAAGTCTTAGGCACAGAATTCAGACAAGAGGAATAGAAGTCATCTAAATTGGTAAGGAAGAGGTAAAACTTCCCCTATTTGCAGATGATATGATGCTATATATAGAAAACCCTACAGACTCCACCCAAAAACTGCTAGAACTGATAAGTGAATTGGGTAAGGTCACGGATACAAAATCGATATACAGAAATCTGTTGCATTTCTATACAAATAATGAAGCAGCACAAAGAGAAATTAAGAAAATAATCCCATTTACAGTTGCACCAAAGATAGTAAAATACCTAGGAATAAACCTAACCAAGGAGGTAAAAGATCTATATTCTGAAAACTATGAAACACTGATGAAAGAAATTGAAGATGACATAAATGAAAGATTCTATGCTGATGAGTTGGAAGAAGAAATATTGTTAAAATGTCTCTACTACCCAAAGCAATCTACACATTTAATGCAATCCCTATCAAAATACTAACAGCATTTTTCACAGAACTAAAACAAATAATCCTAAAATTTGTCTGAAACCACAAAAAACCCCAAAGAGTGAAAGCAATCTTGAAAAAGAAAAACAAAGCTAGAGGCATCACAATTACAGATTTCAAGTTATATTACAAAGTTGTAATAATTAAAATAGTATGGTACTGGCACAAAAACAGATGCATAGATCAATGGAACAAAATAGTCCCAGAAATAAACTGATGATGATATGGTGAATTAACCTTTGACAAACGAGGCAAGAATATCCGTAAGGAAAAGACAGTCTCTTAATAAATGGTGTTGGGAAAACTGGACAGCGACATGCAAAAGAATAAAACTGGACTAGTTTCTCATATTATATAAAAATAAACTCAAATTGGATTCAAGACAAATGTGAGACCTGAAACCATAAAAATCCTAGAAGAGAACACAGGCAGTAATCTCTCTGACATTGTCTGTGGCAACATTTTTCTAGATATGTTTCCTGAGGCAAGGGAAACAAAAGCAAAAATAATCTACGGGGACTTCATCAAAATAAAACGCCTCTGAACAGAAAAGAAGCAACCAACAAAACTAAAAGAAAACCTGTAGAATGGGAGAAGATATTTGCAAATGATATATCTGATAAAGGATTAGTATCCAAAATACCTAAAGAACTTATACAACTCAACACCCAAAAAACAATCCAGTTAAAAATGAGCAGAAGACATAAACAGACATTTTTTCCCAAAGAAGACATCCAGATGGCCAACAGACACATGAAAAGATGCTCAACATCACTCAGCATCAGGGAAATGCCAGTCCACAGTGAGATACCGCCTCCCACTTGTCAGAATGGCTCAAATTAACTACACCAGAAACAACAGAAGTTGGCGAGGTTGTGGAGAAAGGGGAACCCCTTGTACACGGTGGTGGAAATGCAAACTGGCACAACCATTGTGGAAAACAACGGAGATTCCTCAAAAAATTAAAACTAGAACTACCATATGATCAGTATTTCCACTAGTGATTATTTACCCAAAGAATATGAAAACACTAACTGGAAAATGTACATGCTCCCGATGTTTATAGCAGCATTACCTGTAATAGCCAAGATGTGGAAGCAGCCCAAGTGTCCATTCTGACAGATGAATGGATAAAGAAGGTGTGGTATATACACAATAAAATAATTGGCCATAAAAAAGAACGAAATTTTGCCATTTGCAGCAACATGGATGGAGCTAGAGATTATAATGCTAAGTGAAATAAGTCAGTTGAAGAAAGACAAATACCATATGATCTCACTCATATGTGGAATTTAAGAAACAAAGTAGGCAAAGAAACAGAGACAAACCAAGAAAGAGACTGTTCGCTCTGGAGAACAAACTGGTGGTTACTAGAGTGTTGGTGGGTTGGGGGGTTGGTGAAGGGGCTTAAGACTACATTTATTATGAACATTGAATAATGTAGAGAATTGTTGAGTCACTCTTTTTTTACACCCGAAGCTAATAATACATTGTATGTTAAGTATCCTGGATCTAAAAAAATAACTAAAAAAGAAAATAAAAATAAATCAATGGCTTTGAATGAAAGCAGATTGTCCTCCATAGTATGGTGGGCCTCATCTAATCAGCTGAAGGCCTGAATAGAACAAGACTCACCTCCCCTGAGCAAGAGGGAAATCTGAAGCAGGTGGCCTTCAAACCAGAGCTGCAGCATCAACTTTCCTGTGTCCCCAGGGTGCCGACCCGCCCTGCAGATCTTGGATTAGCCTTTGTGACTGCATGAGCCAATTCTTAGGGAACGCTGACTAAAATGGAGGTGAGATGGGGGTAAGGTTAGGGCAAGACCCACTGTGCCAGTCTGAGATATTTTTTTTTTCTAAGCTCTTGGCCAGGTAGGGTTAGGTAATTTATTTGATGGGGAGTCCTTAGCAAGCAGGGCTGTAGGTGCTAAGCCCTCTGTGTTGTGCCTAGCAGGGCACCCCATACCGATGGGTGCTTTAGTAAACCATTCCCACTCTCCAGTAGGAGGAGGGGGTGAATGTGCGTGACCCAATGCAAAAAGCACAGGGAAGAGAAATAGAGACACTGAGTGTAGGTTTCAGCCCTCCCCCTTCTGCTGGACGGTCTTAGGCGTTCCAACGACCTGTCATTCTCCCTGATTCTTCATTGGGAAAGTGAATGGCACACCTATTCGGGATGTTCCATAAAATGAACATAAAATACATGAACATACTTAGGGAAGTTCAAAGCTCCTGTGACTTTCTGGGCATTGTGTTTTCTAGAAAAGGAGGTGGGCAGTGGGTCGAGCATCAGAGACTCGGTCTCTTTTCACAGGCCACGTGATGACAGGAGCTGAGCCAGGACCGAGGAACCGGCTGGTATCCACGAGTGTGGAGCCAAAGCCTTTCTTCCTTCCTAGGGGCTGAGATGTGTGGTAGCAAACCCTTGCCTGGCACAGATTAGGAGCGGTGATCGGGGATGCTGGGACTCACAGCCACGCCAGTGTGAGATGCAGAACTAGGACTAGACATCAAAGCCATGTGCGTGCCCCACGAGGTCATGTCGTTCCTGTCCATCACCCCTCTCCTGCCCCGTGGAGCTCCTGACTCTCACAGAGCCTTGGGCTGTGGTTTGTTGGAATTGCTGTCGTTGCGGGCGCCTGGGGGGCTCAGTGGGTTAAAGCCTCTGCCTTCGGCTCAGGTCATGATCCCAGGGTCCTGGGATCGAGCCCTGCGTCGGGCTCTCTGCTCAGCAGGGAGCCTGCTTCCTCCTCTCTCTCTGCCTGCCTCTCAGGCTACTTGTGATCTCTCTCTCTCTCTCTGTCAAAAAANACAAGACATGGCAAGGACAAAAAAACCCCGACTTTTGAGGCACCTGGGGGGCTCAGGCAGTTAAGTGTCTGACTCTTTTTTTTTAATTTTTTTAATTTTTAAAAAATTTTAAAAAAGATTTTATTTATTTGACACAGAGAGAGATTACAAGTAGGCAGAGAGGCAGGCAGAGAGACAGGGAGAGGAGGAAGCAGGCTCCCTGCTGAGCAGAGAGCCCAATGCGGGCCTCGATCCCAGGACGCTGAGATCATGACCTGAGCCGAAAGCAGAGGCTTTAACCCACTGGGTCACCCAGGCACCCAAGTGTCTGACTCTTGATCTCAGCTCAGGTCTTGATCTTGGAGATCTTGAGTTCAAGCCCCCACACTGGGCTCTAGCGGGGAGCCTACTTAAAAAAAAAAAAAGCACACGCTGGACTTATTCTAAATCACAAGTGCATTCTGAGCATGGCTTGGGGGCGCCTATAAAAGCCCGCGTCCCTGGAGAGGTATTTATTTTAGGTCAGCAATACTTCTTTCGCACTAACATTCACTGGTGCCACCAAAGCCATTTCTTCCTGATGACGTCACAGCAGAAGTTTCAGACGTCGTGCAAGTGGAGTACCTTCACAGGCTCCCACTGCCTTGGTGGCTTAAACCCACAGGCATTTCCCCCCGCCCGGTTCTGGAAGCTGGAAGTCTGGAGTCGAGGAGTCGGCGGGGCGTCAAGGGGGAAGAGCCTCCTTGCGTCTTCCTGGCTGGCCCCTGACAGTCCGTGCTGCCCCTTGGTTCGGAGTTGCGACACTGCGGTGTTGTGTCCTTTTCTCTTCTAGGGACGCTGTCCCTGGCTTTAGGGTCTACGTCATCGAGTATGACCTCATTCGAACTGATGTATCTGCAGAGACCCCACTTCTGGAGAAGTCAGGTCTGAAGTTCCAGGAGGACAAGACTCTGGGGGGACACGGTCCTGCTCACAGCAGGGAGAAATCAAGAGAGGAGCTTGGCCCAGGTGGCCTTACTCTCTGCCGGGGTCTGAGAGCAGACCAGGAAGCCGGATGGGGTGGAAATTCCGGGGGCCCCGGCCACGTGCCCTCTTCCATTAGAAAACTGTGGCCTGCTTTTCCCAACACCCCATCACTCTCTGGGGTGGGGAACCCAAATTCGTCTGTGGGTTCCTGAGTTTGAGGAGCCAGGATGCATGATCTTTTCCCACTGCCTCTGAGCACTGACTTTCAGTGGCTCTGAAAACCATCAGCCCACCAGCATCTCCCTGGTGGGTGTGGTTGGTGCTGGGTTCATAAGCATTGGGCTGTCACTGATGGCCCCTTGGTCACATCTAGGTGGCTCCCTGGGTCAGGTTGAGAGGCCGCAAGCAGCTGACACGTTCATTTCCACAAGGCACCCAGAGACCAGAGCGCCCGGGGACGAGGGGGCTGATCCGCACCTTGGCACAGAGGCCTCCCTTACAGAGCGTGGCCGCAGGAGGCCCGCACGGTGGGATTCCTGGTCCACCCCTGCTCTCGCCCTCGCCACCCGCTGTCTCTCCCCCAGCGGGCCACGGCTGCTGCGACCCTTCTGCCTCTCCCCGCTGCAGACCTTGATTCCCTTCTTGGGGCCTGTGCAGCCTCACTTCCTTCCGGAAGCTTCCATGTCCGGCTCCTGGTCCTTCAGGTCCCTCGGATGATGCGGCCCTGCCCCAGAGTCCTCCCTGGTGCACCTCAGTTCTCTTTCTTCCTATCACCCCCACCCCTGTCCCCATGATAAGCTCTGGGATGACAGGGTCATAGCTCGCTCACTGCTGTGTTCTGAGGCTAAGAACAGGGCTGGGGATGTTCCGGAAGTCAAGACCTCCTTTCCAGCCTGTCAGCCATGGAGAAACAGCACGCGGGGTTGGATGGAGCACAGCTGATTCTGGGTCTCAGGACAGGCTCCGGGGCGGGGCGGGGGCGCACTGCTCACTCATCGTGCCCAGACGCAAGGGGGCATCCCCCTCCAGCGCGCCCAATGCGTGAGCAGATTGAACACTGCACTGAGATAATGTGACGCGGACCCATGATCCTGAGGGCTCCCCAGTTAGAGCTCTTGGAAGCCAGAGGGCACTGTGGAGCAGAGGCAGGGGAGAAAATGTTTCAGAGAAAGGAGGCTTCTCCTAACGCTAAGCTCTCAGTGGGGCAGCCCTGGGGACTCATTAGCTCCTGCAGGTGGAGATTTCAGCCGTTTTTTACTCTTCCAGGAAGGCTTTGCCGCAGTCCAGCACGGTTATTTTTAGCAAAGGAACTGTTTCAGAAAGCACGGTAATTTTTAATCTCCTGGTTAGCCATGCCGTGGGCCCGAAGAAGGAAGGCTCCTCGAGATGCTTCTGGAGTGTTTCTGTGTTTTGCTGCCTCTTGAGGCGGGTCCCGGCTGCTCCTGCCCAACACTTGGGGCCGAGGTCGCTGCCGGGAGGGGGCGTCTCTAGCCTGGGGGAGGCCCCTCATGGGGGCTCCGGCGGCCAGAGAGTTGTTGCTCCATGACCCTGTGGAGGTTGGGGCTGGGGGGCCGCTAGACCTTGGTGCCTAGTGTTGGCACAGACAGGGCTCAGTGTTCACAGAAATAGCCTTACACCACGTGCTTCCTCTGCTCGTGACCCTCTTCCTTCCCGACTTGGCTGCAGACTCTCCTGGCCTCCCTTGGTCTCTCCTGAGCCTCCAGCTCGGCACGCATCCCGGTCCTGGGATCTGACCTCCTGTCTCCTCCTTGTCTCCGGCAAACCCCCAGTTTCCACCCCAGGCCTCGCTTCTGCCCTGTCCGCCCGGCCCAACCCAGCGAGGCCCCGGCAGCCTCGGTCTCCAGAGTCCCTGGTCTGCGGCCAGTGGGAGAAGTGCTCCCCTAACTTCGTCACTGCTCATGTGCGGCTGCCCTTTCTAGCCTTTTCTGTGCTCGTTGCAACCTCCGTCTCAAGAGTTTGGTGAGAAAACAAGGAGGGGAGATGAGAAAGTGAAACAGCAAGGGGGTCCCCGAGTTCAAGTGCAGCCTGTACATGTGACAGTTTTGATGAAATGGGCCAGTTCCTGCAAACTCTCAGAGCTTGAGTTGCCCTGAATAGTCCTACATCTATTACAGAAATTGAAGTTGTAGCTAAAACCTTCCCATAAAGAGAGGCATCCGGGTGGCTCAGTTGGTTAAGCGTCTTGATTTTGATTCGGGTCACGATCTCATGGTTGTGAGAGGGAGCTTGGCGTTGGGCTCCACGCTCAGTGGGGAGTGGGCTTGAGACTCTCTCTCCCTCTCTGTCTGCCCCTCTCCCATCTTGTGCACATCCTTTCTCTCTCTAAATAAATCTTTAAAAAATAATAAACCTTCCCATAAATAAAACGCTATTTAGAAAAAAACCAGAAAAATCTGTGTAGCCTCAGGAGTTCTTAGATCCAACACCAGAAGTCTGATCAGTAAAAGAGAGATAAATTGGATAAACCAAGAAGTGTTAGGAGGAGGTTGTTCTGAGAAACACATTAAGTGCTATGAAGAATGGACAGACAGTCCGCACAGCAGAAGAAAATATTGCCGAATCACGTATCTGACAACGGACTTGCATCCAGAACATATAAAGAGTTCTCAAAAATCATCAGTAAGAAAACAAACAGCTTAAAAAAAAAAAAGATGGGAAAATGATCTCATGAACACACGCTTTGCCAAAGAAGGCATACAGGTAGTGATTAAGCCCATGAAAAGATGCTTAACATCTCCAATTAGTCATTGGAGAAATGCAACTTAAAACTATAATGAGACACCTTTACGCACCTATAGAAATGGCTAAAATAGAAGAAATCCAAACTGACACAGGGTTGGCAAGGATGCCAAGCGTCTCACTCATTGCTGGGTGGGGGGTGGCGGCGCAAGGTGGTACAGCCTCTTTGGAAAGCAGTTTCTCGGTTCCTTATGAACTTAAACATGCAGCACACACAGGGCTATGCCCACTGCATCACCTGTGTCTCCTGGGCTTGGACCCTGCTCAGGAGGCAGGGGCTGGGAGACCATGAATAAGTGCTAAGAAGAGGGCGACCTAACCCTCACCTCTTCTGGAATCTTCCTTTTCCTTTCCTTTCCCTCCCCTCTCCTCTCCCTTCCTCTCCTCTTCTCTCTTCCTTTCATTTAAGATTTTATTTATTTTCTTATAGAGAGGGAGTGGGGGGCAGGGGGAGAGGGGGAGAGAGAATCTCACGCAGTCTCTGCACGGAGCTTGGAGCCCAATCTGAGATCAGGACCCAAGCTGAAATCAAGAGACGGACGCTTAATGGACAGAGCCCCCCAGGCACCCCTGGAAGCTTGCTTTCCTTCCCCAGACACAGTTGCTCATTCTGGACGCCCCTGGGATCCCGCTTCCTCCCTCCATGTGTCTTGGGAGGCAGAGCCTTGTAATGCTAACTGCCCAGGTTTCAGTGTCAAGAGCGGCCTTGGTGTGCATCCCAGGGCCAGAGCAGTGATCTTGGGCAAGGACTGTAACTACTTTTAGGTTCAGCTTCTCGGCCTCTAAGACACGGACAATGACAGTAGCTACTTCACGGGGTGGCCGAGGGTTAAGCAATCAGAAGTGTGTGCTTGAAGCCCAGGTCCTGTGTGGCGAGCATGTAATAAACAAACGAGGTGTCCAGTGATTGGATGCACAGATTCATGAGCGGTTCTGCTAAAGCCTCGGTCCTCCTTGTGCACAGTGCCGGCACCGGCCTGGGAAAGCACCGCCCTGTACCTCCGGTGTCACAGAGCTCTGGGCCGAAGTCATACTCAGAGCTCACGCCTTTCTTCATTCCCTCCTCCAGGCCAGGCCCTGGCTCACGGACTCGCTCAGCAGCTCCGGGTCCCTACAGTCCCTTCCCTTCCTTCACGCATCTTCACTCCAGACTCCCCTCCCAGCCCCGGCATGGGGACACAGCTCGGGGCAGGTGGGATGGGACCTGGACAGTCACAGCCACAGCTAGGGGGCCGACCCTTTCCTCCTGGGCTTCCCACCTCTTCGGGCTGGTACGGGAACACCAATGGTTGTGGGGTTCTACAGCCCTCTGGGGGCTGCTTTAGGTTCCTGGCTCAAGATGTGGTGAATTGTCTTTGTAACTGGATAAATAACAGGCTGAAGGATTACTGATGCCAGCCTTGTGGGAGCAAGGAAGGCCGAACTTCAGGCTCTGCCCAGGGCTCTGATCGGTTTGCGTCTGTGTCGGGGTGAGCGTGCATGTGCATAGCGAGGACATTAGGTTCATTAGGATTTGTGCTTGGAGATAGATCATATCTCAGCAGACTGGACTGATGGATCAAACCAAAGAGGGAGGAATCAAAATGGATAAAGTTCAGTTCTTGCTCTTAGGCCTTCAAATCCAAAAATGTGCACACAGAACGTGAGTTATTAAACTGAGTTTAATGAGCCCATGAGAAAGATCTGGGGCTTTTAGGCAATGCAAGGTCAGTATGAAGCCAGGGCTGTGATTTGGAAACAAAAAAGCTAATGCTATCAGGTTGCATTAACAGAGACATAGGTTACAGAACAGAGGAGATGATACTTTTACTCTCTGTGCTAAGCTGACCTCATCTTGAATGTGGCATTTACTTTTGACAGTCACATTTTTGTATGGACATTTCCAACCCGTAACATCAACAGAGGGCAACCAGGATGACCAGACAACTTAGTGCCAGTTTATATAAAGGTTGGAGAGAGTTAGCTTGAAAAACAAAGATTTGCCAGGTTCAGGATAGCTGACAGTACTTAGGGGGTTCCTTGGGCAAGAGTGATTTGACCTATCCTGTATGTCTCCAAAGTAGTGCGGCATAATAGAACTTCCTGTGATGGTGGAAATATTTTGTGTCTGTACCATTTAGTAGCTACCAGATAGATGTAGTTTTTGAGCAAATAAAATGTGGAAACTGAATTTTTAATTTACCTAATTAAAATTAAAATTTAAATGGCTTCATGTGGCTACCTTCTTGGATGGTGAGGCTTTAGAGGGAAAATAAAAGAGTAGACCAGGGGTTGGCAAGTTTTTTTCTGTAAAGGGCAAGACAGTAACTATTTTGAGCTTTGCTGAGCATATAGTGTCTATCGCAACAACAGAGCTCTCCCGTTGTAGTGGGAAAATACATATGGTCTAGGAAAGAATGAATCCATCTGTGTTCTAATAAAACTTTATTTACGGCAACTGAAATTTGAATATAATTTTTATATGTCACCAAATATCTTCTTTTGATTTTTTTCGATGACTTGACGGGCATAAAAACCATTCTTAGCTCCCAGGTTGTACAAAAATGGGTGTCAGGCTGGATTTGGCTTTGTAGTTTGCTGATTCAGGCTTAGGATGTGTGCGGGAGCTTCAGGGAGTCATATGTAAGTTCGAGAAAGGGAGACAGGATTAATTAGAGAGGGCCAGGGACGGCCCGAGCAGCCTCTGTGAGAGGTGTGTTCTTGTCACTAACGGTTCAAGGACAGGGATGAGGCAGAAGTGTTCCTACTTACTACCGGTTATACTAGAATTTCCCCTGAATTCTGTAGGAGTTTTGAAATCAGGATGACATGTGATTGCTTTAAAATCAGACCTGCGTTGTGCCAGGAACTAGGCTGTGTCCCCCACTGGGTACTTACTCCGAGCCCCGTGCTGCTGGGACGGACACGCCGGTCCTCCACGCCGATGCTCCCTGGCGAGCTGCGAGACTCTGCCCAGGACGAAGTGGAGGACCCGCGTCCGGTGGACCCGTCTGTGAAGACGGGACTGCTTAGTGGGGGCTGATTGCCCAGCCCGTGGACCGCCAGAGGTCGGGTCCTCTCCCTTACCACCAACCCTGCTTTCTTGTCTTGTTCTTCTACCTCTGTCCTGCCTTCTGTCCGTCTCACTTCCAATCAGCATCTCAGCCAAAATAAACAGAAATAGGAAATAAACAGCTTCTTCCTGCCAGGAGAGAAGTGGAAAGCACCGGCTTGAAGTTTGAATTTCTTGTGCCTTTATCCACACCTGCACCTGCCGTCACCGCAATGGAGTTTGCTCCATGTCTTTGTAAAGCTCGGGAAGCCAGTGAAGCTTGACTTGGGGGCTTCACAGCCACTGAGAAAAATCCCTTTAGCACACAACATTGTGTAAGTTTAAGTATACAGTGTATTGATTTGATACACGAATGTTGCGGAATGGTTCCTGTTGTAGGATTAGCTACCTTTTGTCCCGACACATAGTTATCACTTAAGAGCTCGTCTCTTGGCCAGTTTAACGTTTAGAGTACAGTTTTGTCTGTATGCCCTAGACTGTGCATTAGGTCTGTAGGGCTTTCTTGTCTGCTCGTGGCAGGTGTGTGCCCTTGAACAGTATCTTGCCCTTTCCCCACTTCAGGGAATTTTAAGCATACAGAGAAGAGAGAGGAGGCCCATCAGCCCTAGGTGTCCGTCACCAGCTTTGACGGCAACCACCTCCTGGCCAGTCTTAGATCACAGATACCTTCCTCCTGCCTCCTGTATTATTTTGAAGCAAATCCACAGGGAGACGCGGTGCATTGACTCACCTTTGCACTAACATCTCGGTTCTGCGTGTTCCGTTTCAGATCATTGCCTTCGATGAGTTAAGGACGGATTTTAAGAGCCCCATAGACCAGTGTAACCCCATTCACGCGGTAAGTAGTGGGTGTCGGAGGGGGACGGGGTGGTGTCCGGGTGGCTACCAGGGCCTGTGGAGGAGGGAACGTTCTGGATGGGGGGGTGGATAAAATGCCTCCACTCCTGGCTCAGGGCCGTCGAGGACCCTTCTCATTCCTGAGGTCCGCCCAGGTCCCAACATATCATCTTGCAAAGTCAAATACGATGATCCCAGGAAGCCAGGTGGGAAAGGTCAGCTGTGCTGTGATGGTCGAGTCTTCTAGGCTTCGTGCTGGTGTTTCTGGTTATTCACTCTTGAATAATGAGAGAGGCTCCGTGTCGGCCAGCCTGCTGGTGGGGTATGGGACCCTTAGCGGCTGTTTGTGCGCCGTGCTTGGCTGGGTCTCGGAGGGAGACGCGCAGCGTGGGTGGATATACAGAGCCCCTGGGCCCACGTCCACACCCACCGCTCCTCCCGAGAGGCTCCGTGGGCCTGAGGTCAGCTTGCCTCCCGCTGGGATCTGATGCGGTCTGGTCCTCGGATCCAGGCTCGGCACGGGATGTTCAGGATCCAGCCACTCCATCTGGCTGCTGCTCCCGTGTGCCCTGCATGCATGCGGAGAGCGGCCTTGGTGCAGGGACAGGAGGACGACCCTACTTCTAATGAATGGGCTAGGGCCTGGAGGTCTGCCTGTCCCCGGAGCCCGTGTTCTTACCACCTACCTCTTCCACGTTGTCTCTTTCAGAGATTTGATTTTCTAATGCCTGATTTTATAATCCGTGGGCATCAGATTCTTTGGTTCTATGAAATAGAGCCAAACCCTTTCAAAGTCAACGGTGTGAAGCCGAAATTTGTGGCAAGTTGCAAGAATCCCTAAGATGTGCTTGAAAACTCCTTAGGCTTTGTGACACGTACTTAGCCCTGAAATCTGCTTGTTTCCCTCTAGCGGTCTCCCCACCAACCACCTGTGATGACTTGCCTGCACCAGGCGTGAAGGGTTACCCCCTCCCCCGTCTCATTTCTTCCTGGATGTTTGGTGTTTGGCACCAGTGTTACACACCTGGCCCGTAGGTGCCTGAGCTGCTCTAGTCTGAGAAGGAGCCCGCTTTCCCTCCTCCTAGCTGTGCGGGCTCAGAGGAGCTCACTGAATACACCCAGGGCTTTCTCGAATGAGCCCAGGCACACGTTAGTGCGGACACATGTCCTCCGCTCCATCCTGTCCTGCCAGTTCAGCCCAGGTGATCGGCAAAACCACGAGATGGCTTCGTGGAGCCACGTCCCTCCAGACACGGCAAGTTCTGTTGTTCAGACAGAGAGGGGAATATAGGACTAACACGAGTGCTGCAGCAGCCTCTGGGGAAGGTCAGCACAGGAATGAAGGCTGCACACAGTAGGCGCTCAGCCTGCACCCAGTAGGCGCTCAGTAGGGAAAATGCATGCTGCATGGTGAGGTGTAGCATGAAGGCTGAGTCTCAGCTCTTCACTCTTATCATGAAAGCCACGCTTCTAACTGGGTAATGACTTAATCAAGGAGCCTGGACCCTGCCAGCCAGACATCTCGTGGACAGACCAAAGTCCCCCCCAGGAAGGGATTCTTCTCTGAGATTTCTAAAAAAATCCATTAAAGCCCTCCATGGAAGAGTAGTAGACATATTTTCTTGGTTCTTACGATTTCATCCTCGGCAGGAAGTTAAGTGCTTTGGATGCCTCATTAACTCACGTTCAAGGTCTTTCGGGCTCCGTAGAGCCCCCGAAGCTGTGTCTCCATCTCAGGTGGCTTGGAGAAGCTATTGCTCCAGTTTCGATGCCTGCTCTGGGTGGACTTAGCTTACAAACGGTTGCTCTACAGACGAGCCCAAGGCCCACTGGCTCTCTGGACCGAAGACTCCTTACAGCTCCAAATCTTGTGGGGCTGTCAGGGTGAGCCCCCTTGCAGGAGCTGGAAGGGAGGAGGAAAGCCGTCTTTTACTCCTAGCTTCTCACTCAGCCCTTCCCCTGCTTTACCAGCGGGCCCTTTAGTGTCCCTGTCAAGTAAGGGGAGCCGCTGGAGGACCAGCCTGCGGGGAAGGAGCGTGTGCCCTCTCCGTGCCTGGCACCTCACAGCTTTCCCCTTACTCCCCATGTAGGCGGCCTCGATGCCCAGTGGTGTGTGGGGCTTGTGTGTGCACACGCACGTGGACACACATGGGGTTTGGTGCAGAGGACGTGCTCTGTCTTCCTAGCCATGCGGATGCTAATCTGTGGGCTGATGTGGGCTCTTTCCTCGGGGCTTAACGGATGCACAGGAATCACGGCATGATTCAATTAGGGAAGCTGAAGTGGCCCAGCCACCTGTCTTCTCCAGATCTGTGACCAAGTGCATTAGCATCACGTCCACGGTCACCGAGTCGGCTCATAATAAAGCATCGGCAGACACTGCAGCTGCGCTCAGAGGGGCTTTGGAAAACAAGGAAGTTATTTCGGGGAAGGGGTGGAGGCATGCAGTGTGTGTGTGACGGGACCGTCTCCCCCCACCCCCGGGCGCGGGCACCTGTTCCGAGCCCTGAGCCAGGCTCCGGGGATGGACTTCGATGTCTTGAAACGGCAAAGCCTGGGGGTGCTGCTGGTGTCTAATTTAGTGAGATGATTCCTTCTGCTAAAGGCACTCACTTTAGAAAAATAGACTCAACGGGCAGAGAACTTCCCTTACCTTAGACTCTAATCAGGGCGCATACACTCTGGAGAGAGTGGGCGGTCTTCCCGGGAGGCCTGGCTCAGCCTCAAGGGCAAACCGAGGACTCGGTTATCTTCTAACTGGAAGTTTGTACCTTTTGACCCCCTCCGTCCCGCTCCCTCTCCCCTACTCCGTGTCTCTCATAACCACACACCTGATCTCCTTTTCTGTGAGTTTGCTTTGTTGTCGTTTTGTTTTGTTCTTAGATTCCACGTAGAAGTAAGATCATGTGGTACTTGTCTTTCTCTGTCTGGCTTATTTCGCTGAGCGTAGGACCCTCAGGGTCCATCTACGGTGTTGCAAACAGCAGGATTTCCTACTTTTCGTGGCTGAGTAATATTCCTGTGTGTGTATCGTGACTGCGTGAGAGTCTACTGTACTATGCTGTGTATTTACATACAAACACACAGCGTTTTCTTTACCCCTTCACGTATCCAAGGACACTCAGGCTATTATAAATATTGCTGCAATGAACACAGATACCTTTTCCAGACAATGATTTCATTTCTTCCGGGGCAATACCCAGAAGTAGAATTGTTGGGTGATACGGTGGTTCTGGTTTTTAACTTTTTGAGGAACCTCCCTAATGTTTTCATAGCGGCTGCCCCAATTTCCATTCCCGGCAACAGCGCGCGAGGGTCCCCTCTTCTCCGTGTCCTCAGCAGCACCTGCTGTCTCTTGTCTTGTTGGTACCTGCCATTTGGACAGGTGCGAGGTGATAGCTCGCTGTGGTTTTGCTTTGTGTCTCCCTGATCACCGGCGACGAGCACCTTTTCACGTACCCGTGGCTAGCTGTATGTCTTCTCTGGAAAAATATCTGTTCTCCTCTGCCCATTTTTATTTGGATTATTTGGGGTGTTTTGTTTGCTTTTGTTTGTTTGTTTGTTTGTTTTGCTGTTGAGTGCCATGAGCAGAAACTCATTAGGAGCTGCTGGCTGGGAGCCTACAGGTGTCTGGTGGGTTCTGTCTCCTCACCTGGGGGCTGACTGTGGGGGCTTCTCACGTTCCTTCACCAGAGCATCTAACCGCCCGTCTTTTTCTTTCCTGTGCATCCCGATAGAGGGAACGGCTGAGGAACATCGAGCGCATCTGCTTCCTCCTGAGAAAGGTCAGTGTGGGAGCTCCACGCAGGGCCGGGGGGGGGGGGGGAGAGGGGGGCGGCCC
>LNAC01000505.1:1138383-1159370 GCA_002007465.1 Ailurus styani
CACCCAGGCACCCAAGTGTCTGACTCTTGATCTCAGCTCAGGTCTTGATCTTGGAGATCTTGAGTTCAAGCCCCCACACTGGGCTCTAGCGGGGAGCCTACTTAAAAAAAAAAAAAGCACACGCTGGACTTATTCTAAATCACAAGTGCATTCTGAGCATGGCTTGGGGGCGCCTATAAAAGCCCGCGTCCCTGGAGAGGTATTTATTTTAGGTCAGCAATACTTCTTTCGCACTAACATTCACTGGTGCCACCAAAGCCATTTCTTCCTGATGACGTCACAGCAGAAGTTTCAGACGTCGTGCAAGTGGAGTACCTTCACAGGCTCCCACTGCCTTGGTGGCTTAAACCCACAGGCATTTCCCCCCGCCCGGTTCTGGAAGCTGGAAGTCTGGAGTCGAGGAGTCGGCGGGGCGTCAAGGGGGAAGAGCCTCCTTGCGTCTTCCTGGCTGGCCCCTGACAGTCCGTGCTGCCCCTTGGCTCGGAGTTGCGACACTGCGGTGTTGTGTCCTTTTCTCTTCTAGGGACGCTGTCCCTGGCTTTAGGGTCTACGTCATCGAGTATGACCTCATTCGAACTGATGTATCTGCAGAGACCCCACTTCTGGAGAAGTCAGGTCTGAAGTTCCAGGAGGACAAGACTCTGGGGGGACACGGTCCTGCTCACAGCAGGGAGAAATCAAGAGAGGAGCTTGGCCCAGGTGGCCTTACTCTCTGCCGGGGTCTGAGAGCAGACCAGGAAGCCGGATGGGGTGGAAATTCCGGGGGCCCCGGCCACGTGCCCTCTTCCATTAGAAAACTGTGGCCTGCTTTTCCCAACACCCCATCACTCTCTGGGGTGGGGAACCCAAATTCGTCTGTGGGTTCCTGAGTTTGAGGAGCCAGGATGCATGATCTTTTCCCACTGCCTCTGAGCACTGACTTTCAGTGGCTCTGAAAACCATCAGCCCACCAGCATCTCCCTGGTGGGTGTGGTTGGTGCTGGGTTCATAAGCATTGGGCTGTCACTGATGGCCCCTTGGTCACATCTAGGTGGCTCCCTGGGTCAGGTTGAGAGGCCGCAAGCAGCTGACACGTTCATTTCCACAAGGCACCCAGAGACCAGAGCGCCCGGGGACGAGGGGGCTGATCCGCACCTTGGCACAGAGGCCTCCCTTACAGAGCGTGGCCGCAGGAGGCCCGCACGGTGGGATTCCTGGTCCACCCCTGCTCTCGCCCTCGCCACCCGCTGTCTCTCCCCCAGCGGGCCACGGCTGCTGCGACCCTTCTGCCTCTCCCCGCTGCAGACCTTGATTCCCTTCTTGGGGCCTGTGCAGCCTCACTTCCTTCCGGAAGCTTCCATGTCCGGCTCCTGGTCCTTCAGGTCCCTCGGATGATGCGGCCCTGCCCCAGAGTCCTCCCTGGTGCACCTCAGTTCTCTTTCTTCCTATCACCCCCACCCCTGTCCCCATGATAAGCTCTGGGATGACAGGGTCATAGCTCGCTCACTGCTGTGTTCTGAGGCTAAGAACAGGGCTGGGGATGTTCCGGAAGTCAAGACCTCCTTTCCAGCCTGTCAGCCATGGAGAAACAGCACGCGGGGTTGGATGGAGCACAGCTGATTCTGGGTCTCAGGACAGGCTCCGGGGCGGGGCGGGGGCGCACTGCTCACTCATCGTGCCCAGACGCAAGGGGGCATCCCCCTCCAGCGCGCCCAATGCGTGAGCAGATTGAACACTGCACTGAGATAATGTGACGCGGACCCATGATCCTGAGGGCTCCCCAGTTAGAGCTCTTGGAAGCCAGAGGGCACTGTGGAGCAGAGGCAGGGGAGAAAATGTTTCAGAGAAAGGAGGCTTCTCCTAACGCTAAGCTCTCAGTGGGGCAGCCCTGGGGACTCATTAGCTCCTGCAGGTGGAGATTTCAGCCGTTTTTTACTCTTCCAGGAAGGCTTTGCCGCAGTCCAGCACGGTTATTTTTAGCAAAGGAACTGTTTCAGAAAGCACGGTAATTTTTAATCTCCTGGTTAGCCATGCCGTGGGCCCGAAGAAGGAAGGCTCCTCGAGATGCTTCTGGAGTGTTTCTGTGTTTTGCTGCCTCTTGAGGCGGGTCCCGGCTGCTCCTGCCCGACACTTGGGGCCGAGGTCGCTGCCGGGAGGGGGCGTCTCTAGCCTGGGGGAGGCCCCTCATGGGGGCTCCGGCGGCCAGAGAGTCATTGCTCCACGACCCTGTGGAGGTTGGGGCTGGGGGGCCGCTAGACCTTGGTGCCTAGTGTTGGCACAGACAGGGCTCAGTGTTCACAGAAATAGCCTTACACCACGTGCTTCCTCTGCTCGTGACCCTCTTCCTTCCCGACTTGGCTGCAGACTCTCCTGGCCTCCCTTGGTCTCTCCTGAGCCTCCAGCTCGGCACGCATCCCGGTCCTGGGATCTGACCTCCTGTCTCCTCCTTGTCTCCGGCAAACCCCCAGTTTCCACCCCAGGCCTCGCTTCTGCCCTGTCCGCCCGGCCCAACCCAGCGAGGCCCCGGCAGCCTCGGTCTCCAGAGTCCCTGGTCTGCGGCCAGTGGGAGAAGTGCTCCCCTAACTTCGTCACTGCTCATGTGCGGCTGCCCTTTCTAGCCTTTTCTGTGCTCGTTGCAACCTCCGTCTCAAGAGTTTGGTGAGAAAACAAGGAGGGGAGATGAGAAAGTGAAACAGCAAGGGGGTCCCCGAGTTCAAGTGCAGCCTGTACATGTGACAGTTTTGATGAAATGGGCCAGTTCCTGCAAACTCTCAGAGCTTGAGTTGCCCTGAATAGTCCTACATCTATTACAGAAATTGAAGTTGTAGCTAAAACCTTCCCATAAAGAGAGGCATCCGGGTGGCTCAGTTGGTTAAGCGTCTTGATTTTGATTCGGGTCACGATCTCATGGTTGTGAGAGGGAGCTTGGCGTTGGGCTCCACGCTCAGTGGGGAGTGGGCTTGAGACTCTCTCTCCCTCTCTGTCTGCCCCTCTCCCATCTTGTGCACATCCTTTCTCTCTCTAAATAAATCTTTAAAAAATAATAAACCTTCCCATAAATAAAACGCTATTTAGAAAAAAACCAGAAAAATCTGTGTAGCCTCAGGAGTTCTTAGATCCAACACCAGAAGTCTGATCAGTAAAAGAGAGATAAATTGGATAAACCAAGAAGTGTTAGGAGGAGGTTGTTCTGAGAAACACATTAAGTGCTATGAAGAATGGACAGACAGTCCGCACAGCAGAAGAAAATATTGCCGAATCACGTATCTGACAACGGACTTGCATCCAGAACATATAAAGAGTTCTCAAAAATCATCAGTAAGAAAACAAACAGCTTAAAAAAAAAAAAGATGGGAAAATGATCTCATGAACACACGCTTTGCCAAAGAAGGCATACAGGTAGTGATTAAGCCCATGAAAAGATGCTTAACATCTCCAATTAGTCATTGGAGAAATGCAACTTAAAACTATAATGAGACACCTTTACGCACCTATAGAAATGGCTAAAATAGAAGAAATCCAAACTGACACAGGGTTGGCAAGGATGCCAAGCGTCTCACTCATTGCTGGGTGGGGGGTGGCGGCGCAAGGTGGTACAGCCTCTTTGGAAAGCAGTTTCTCGGTTCCTTATGAACTTAAACATGCAGCACACACAGGGCTATGCCCACTGCATCACCTGTGTCTCCTGGGCTTGGACCCTGCTCAGGAGGCAGGGGCTGGGAGACCATGAATAAGTGCTAAGAAGAGGGCGACCTAACCCTCACCTCTTCTGGAATCTTCCTTTTCCTTTCCTTTCCCTCCCCTCTCCTCTCCCTTCCTCTCCTCTTCTCTCTTCCTTTCATTTAAGATTTTATTTATTTTCTTATAGAGAGGGAGTGGGGGGCAGGGGGAGAGGGGGAGAGAGAATCTCACGCAGTCTCTGCACGGAGCTTGGAGCCCAATCTGAGATCAGGACCCAAGCTGAAATCAAGAGACGGACGCTTAATGGACAGAGCCCCCCAGGCACCCCTGGAAGCTTGCTTTCCTTCCCCAGACACAGTTGCTCATTCTGGACGCCCCTGGGATCCCGCTTCCTCCCTCCATGTGTCTTGGGAGGCAGAGCCTTGTAATGCTAACTGCCCAGGTTTCAGTGTCAAGAGCGGCCTTGGTGTGCATCCCAGGGCCAGAGCAGTGATCTTGGGCAAGGACTGTAACTACTTTTAGGTTCAGCTTCTCGGCCTCTAAGACACGGACAATGACAGTAGCTACTTCACGGGGTGGCCGAGGGTTAAGCAATCAGAAGTGTGTGCTTGAAGCCCAGGTCCTGTGTGGCGAGCATGTAATAAACAAACGAGGTGTCCAGTGATTGGATGCACAGATTCATGAGCGGTTCTGCTGAAGCCTCGGTCCTCCTTGTGCACAGTGCCGGCACCGGCCTGGGAAAGCACCGCCCTGTACCTCCGGTGTCACAGAGCTCTGGGCCGAAGTCATACTCAGAGCTCACGCCTTTCTTCATTCCCTCCTCCAGGCCAGGCCCTGGCTCACGGACTCGCTCAGCAGCTCCGGGTCCCTACAGTCCCTTCCCTTCCTTCACGCATCTTCACTCCAGACTCCCCTCCCAGCCCCGGCACGGGGACACAGCTCGGGGCGGGTGGGATGGGACCTGGACAGTCACAGCCACAGCTAGGGGGCCGACCCTTTCCTCCTGGGCTTCCCACCTCTTCGGGCTGGTACGGGAACACCAATGGTTGTGGGGTTCTACAGCCCTCTGGGGGCTGCTTTAGGTTCCTGGCTCAAGATGTGGTGAATTGTCTTTGTAACTGGATAAATAACAGGCTGAAGGATTACTGATGCCAGCCTTGTGGGAGCAAGGAAGGCCGAACTTCAGGCTCTGCCCAGGGCTCTGATCGGTTTGCGTCTGTGTCGGGGTGAGCGTGCATGTGCATAGCGAGGACATTAGGTTCATTAGGATTTGTGCTTGGAGATAGATCATATCTCAGCAGACTGGACTGATGGATCAAACCAAAGAGGGAGGAATCAAAATGGATAAAGTTCAGTTCTTGCTCTTAGGCCTTCAAATCCAAAAATGTGCACACAGAACGTGAGTTATTAAACTGAGTTTAATGAGCCCATGAGAAAGATCTGGGGCTTTTAGGCAATGCAAGGTCAGTATGAAGCCAGGGCTGTGATTTGGAAACAAAAAAGCTAATGCTATCAGGTTGCATTAACAGAGACATAGGTTACAGAACAGAGGAGATGATACTTTTACTCTCTGTGCTAAGCTGACCTCATCTTGAATGTGGCATTTACTTTTGACAGTCACATTTTTGTATGGACATTTCCAACCCGTAACATCAACAGAGGGCAACCAGGATGACCAGACAACTTAGTGCCAGTTTATATAAAGGTTGGAGAGAGTTAGCTTGAAAAACAAAGATTTGCCAGGTTCAGGATAGCTGACAGTACTTAGGGGGTTCCTTGGGCAAGAGTGATTTGACCTATCCTGTATGTCTCCAAAGTAGTGCGGCATAATAGAACTTCCTGTGATGGTGGAAATATTTTGTGTCTGTACCATTTAGTAGCTACCAGATAGATGTAGTTTTTGAGCAAATAAAATGTGGAAACTGAATTTTTAATTTACCTAATTAAAATTAAAATTTAAATGGCTTCATGTGGCTACCTTCTTGGATGGTGAGGCTTTAGAGGGAAAATAAAAGAGTAGACCAGGGGTTGGCAAGTTTTTTTCTGTAAAGGGCAAGACAGTAACTATTTTGAGCTTTGCTGAGCATATAGTGTCTATCGCAACAACAGAGCTCTCCCGTTGTAGTGGGAAAATACATATGGTCTAGGAAAGAATGAATCCATCTGTGTTCTAATAAAACTTTATTTACGGCAACTGAAATTTGAATATAATTTTTATATGTCACCAAATATCTTCTTTTGATTTTCTTCGATGACTTGACGGGCATAAAAACCATTCTTAGCTCCCAGGTTGTACAAAAATGGGTGTCAGGCTGGATTTGGCTTTGTAGTTTGCTGATTCAGGCTTAGGATGTGTGCGGGAGCTTCAGGGAGTCATATGTAAGTTCGAGAAAGGGAGACAGGATTAATTAGAGAGGGCCAGGGACGGCCCGAGCAGCCTCTGTGAGAGGTGTGTTCTTGTCACTAACGGTTCAAGGACAGGGATGAGGCAGAAGTGTTCCTACTTACTACCGGTTATACTAGAATTTCCCCTGAATTCTGTAGGAGTTTTGAAATCAGGATGACATGTGATTGCTTTAAAATCAGACCTGCGTTGTGCCAGGAACTAGGCTGTGTCCCCCACTGGGTACTTACTCCGAGCCCCGTGCTGCTGGGACGGACACGCCGGTCCTCCACGCCGATGCTCCCTGGCGAGCTGCGAGACTCTGCCCAGGACGAAGTGGAGGACCCGCGTCCGGTGGACCCGTCTGTGAAGACGGGACTGCTTAGTGGGGGCTGATTGCCCAGCCCGTGGACCGCCAGAGGTCGGGTCCTCTCCCTTACCACCAACCCTGCTTTCTTGTCTTGTTCTTCTACCTCTGTCCTGCCTTCTGTCCGTCTCACTTCCAATCAGCATCTCAGCCAAAATAAACAGAAATAGGAAATAAACAGCTTCTTCCTGCCAGGAGAGAAGTGGAAAGCACCGGCTTGAAGTTTGAATTTCTTGTGCCTTTATCCACACCTGCACCTGCCGTCACCGCAATGGAGTTTGCTCCATGTCTTTGTAAAGCTCGGGAAGCCAGTGAAGCTTGACTTGGGGGCTTCACAGCCACTGAGAAAAATCCCTTTAGCACACAACATTGTGTAAGTTTAAGTATACAGTGTATTGATTTGATACACGAATGTTGCGGAATGGTTCCTGTTGTAGGATTAGCTACCTTTTGTCCCGACACATAGTTATCACTTAAGAGCTCGTCTCTTGGCCAGTTTAACGTTTAGAGTACAGTTTTGTCTGTATGCCCTAGACTGTGCATTAGGTCTGTAGGGCTTTCTTGTCTGCTCGTGGCAGGTGTGTGCCCTTGAACAGTATCTTGCCCTTTCCCCACTTCAGGGAATTTTAAGCATACAGAGAAGAGAGAGGAGGCCCATCAGCCCTAGGTGTCCGTCACCAGCTTTGACGGCAACCACCTCCTGGCCAGTCTTAGATCACAGATACCTTCCTCCTGCCTCCTGTATTATTTTGAAGCAAATCCACAGGGAGACGCGGTGCATTGACTCACCTTTGCACTAACATCTCGGTTCTGCGTGTTCCGTTTCAGATCATTGCCTTCGATGAGTTAAGGACGGATTTTAAGAGCCCCATAGACCAGTGTAACCCCATTCACGCGGTAAGTAGTGGGTGTCGGAGGGGGACGGGGTGGTGTCCGGGTGGCTACCAGGGCCTGTGGAGGAGGGAACGTTCTGGATGGGGGGGTGGATAAAATGCCTCCACTCCTGGCTCAGGGCCGTCGAGGACCCTTCTCATTCCTGAGGTCCGCCCAGGTCCCAACATATCATCTTGCAAAGTCAAATACGATGATCCCAGGAAGCCAGGTGGGAAAGGTCAGCTGTGCTGTGATGGTCGAGTCTTCTAGGCTTCGTGCTGGTGTTTCTGGTTATTCACTCTTGAATAATGAGAGAGGCTCCGTGTCGGCCAGCCTGCTGGTGGGGTATGGGACCCTTAGCGGCTGTTTGTGCGCCGTGCTTGGCTGGGTCTCGGAGGGAGACGCGCAGCGTGGGTGGATATACAGAGCCCCTGGGCCCACGTCCACACCCACCGCTCCTCCCGAGAGGCTCCGTGGGCCTGAGGTCAGCTTGCCTCCCGCTGGGATCTGATGCGGTCTGGTCCTCGGATCCAGGCTCGGCACGGGATGTTCAGGATCCAGCCACTCCATCTGGCTGCTGCTCCCGTGTGCCCTGCATGCATGCGGAGAGCGGCCTTGGTGCAGGGACAGGAGGACGACCCTACTTCTAATGAATGGGCTAGGGCCTGGAGGTCTGCCTGTCCCCGGAGCCCGTGTTCTTACCACCTACCTCTTCCACGTTGTCTCTTTCAGAGATTTGATTTTCTAATGCCTGATTTTATAATCCGTGGGCATCAGATTCTTTGGTTCTATGAAATAGAGCCAAACCCTTTCAAAGTCAACGGTGTGAAGCCGAAATTTGTGGCAAGTTGCAAGAATCCCTAAGATGTGCTTGAAAACTCCTTAGGCTTTGTGACACGTACTTAGCCCTGAAATCTGCTTGTTTCCCTCTAGCGGTCTCCCCACCAACCACCTGTGATGACTTGCCTGCACCAGGCGTGAAGGGTTACCCCCTCCCCCGTCTCATTTCTTCCTGGATGTTTGGTGTTTGGCACCAGTGTTACACACCTGGCCCGTAGGTGCCTGAGCTGCTCTAGTCTGAGAAGGAGCCCGCTTTCCCTCCTCCTAGCTGTGCGGGCTCAGAGGAGCTCACTGAATACACCCAGGGCTTTCTCGAATGAGCCCAGGCACACGTTAGTGCGGACACATGTCCTCCGCTCCATCCTGTCCTGCCAGTTCAGCCCAGGTGATCGGCAAAACCACGAGATGGCTTCGTGGAGCCACGTCCCTCCAGACACGGCAAGTTCTGTTGTTCAGACAGAGAGGGGAATATAGGACTAACACGAGTGCTGCAGCAGCCTCTGGGGAAGGTCAGCACAGGAATGAAGGCTGCACACAGTAGGCGCTCAGCCTGCACCCAGTAGGCGCTCAGTAGGGAAAATGCATGCTGCATGGTGAGGTGTAGCATGAAGGCTGAGTCTCAGCTCTTCACTCTTATCATGAAAGCCACGCTTCTAACTGGGTAATGACTTAATCAAGGAGCCTGGACCCTGCCAGCCAGACATCTCGTGGACAGACCAAAGTCCCCCCCAGGAAGGGATTCTTCTCTGAGATTTCTAAAAAAATCCATTAAAGCCCTCCATGGAAGAGTAGTAGACATATTTTCTTGGTTCTTACGATTTCATCCTCGGCAGGAAGTTAAGTGCTTTGGATGCCTCATTAACTCACGTTCAAGGTCTTTCGGGCTCCGTAGAGCCCCCGAAGCTGTGTCTCCATCTCAGGTGGCTTGGAGAAGCTATTGCTCCAGTTTCGATGCCTGCTCTGGGTGGACTTAGCTTACAAACGGTTGCTCTACAGACGAGCCCAAGGCCCACTGGCTCTCTGGACCGAAGACTCCTTACAGCTCCAAATCTTGTGGGGCTGTCAGGGTGAGCCCCCTTGCAGGAGCTGGAAGGGAGGAGGAAAGCCGTCTTTTACTCCTAGCTTCTCACTCAGCCCTTCCCCTGCTTTACCAGCGGGCCCTTTAGTGTCCCTGTCAAGTAAGGGGAGCCGCTGGAGGACCAGCCTGCGGGGAAGGAGCGTGTGCCCTCTCCGTGCCTGGCACCTCACAGCTTTCCCCTTACTCCCCATGTAGGCGGCCTCGATGCCCAGTGGTGTGTGGGGCTTGTGTGTGCACACGCACGTGGACACACATGGGGTTTGGTGCAGAGGACGTGCTCTGTCTTCCTAGCCATGCGGATGCTAATCTGTGGGCTGATGTGGGCTCTTTCCTCGGGGCTTAACGGATGCACAGGAATCACGGCATGATTCAATTAGGGAAGCTGAAGTGGCCCAGCCACCTGTCTTCTCCAGATCTGTGACCAAGTGCATTAGCATCACGTCCACGGTCACCGAGTCGGCTCATAATAAAGCATCGGCAGACACTGCAGCTGCGCTCAGAGGGGCTTTGGAAAACAAGGAAGTTATTTCGGGGAAGGGGTGGAGGCATGCAGTGTGTGTGTGACGGGACCGTCTCCCCCCACCCCCGGGCGCGGGCACCTGTTCCGAGCCCTGAGCCAGGCTCCGGGGATGGACTTCGATGTCTTGAAACGGCAAAGCCTGGGGGTGCTGCTGGTGTCTAATTTAGTGAGATGATTCCTTCTGCTAAAGGCACTCACTTTAGAAAAATAGACTCAACGGGCAGAGAACTTCCCTTACCTTAGACTCTAATCAGGGCGCATACACTCTGGAGAGAGTGGGCGGTCTTCCCGGGAGGCCTGGCTCAGCCTCAAGGGCAAACCGAGGACTCGGTTATCTTCTAACTGGAAGTTTGTACCTTTTGACCCCCTCCGTCCCGCTCCCTCTCCCCTACTCCGTGTCTCTCATAACCACACACCTGATCTCCTTTTCTGTGAGTTTGCTTTGTTGTCGTTTTGTTTTGTTCTTAGATTCCACGTAGAAGTAAGATCATGTGGTACTTGTCTTTCTCTGTCTGGCTTATTTCGCTGAGCGTAGGACCCTCAGGGTCCATCTACGGTGTTGCAAACAGCAGGATTTCCTACTTTTCGTGGCTGAGTAATATTCCTGTGTGTGTATCGTGACTGCGTGAGAGTCTACTGTACTATGCTGTGTATTTACATACAAACACACAGCGTTTTCTTTACCCCTTCACGTATCCAAGGACACTCAGGCTATTATAAATATTGCTGCAATGAACACAGATACCTTTTCCAGACAATGATTTCATTTCTTCCGGGGCAATACCCAGAAGTAGAATTGTTGGGTGATACGGTGGTTCTGGTTTTTAACTTTTTGAGGAACCTCCCTAATGTTTTCATAGCGGCTGCCCCAATTTCCATTCCCGGCAACAGCGCGCGAGGGTCCCCTCTTCTCCGTGTCCTCAGCAGCACCTGCTGTCTCTTGTCTTGTTGGTACCTGCCATTTGGACAGGTGCGAGGTGATAGCTCGCTGTGGTTTTGCTTTGTGTCTCCCTGATCACCGGCGACGAGCACCTTTTCACGTACCCGTGGCTAGCTGTATGTCTTCTCTGGAAAAATATCTGTTCTCCTCTGCCCATTTTTATTTGGATTATTTGGGGTGTTTTGTTTGCTTTTGTTTGTTTGTTTGTTTGTTTTGCTGTTGAGTGCCATGAGCAGAAACTCATTAGGAGCTGCTGGCTGGGAGCCTACAGGTGTCTGGTGGGTTCTGTCTCCTCACCTGGGGGCTGACTGTGGGGGCTTCTCACGTTCCTTCACCAGAGCATCTAACCGCCCGTCTTTTTCTTTCCTGTGCATCCCGATAGAGGGAACGGCTGAGGAACATCGAGCGCATCTGCTTCCTCCTGAGAAAGGTCAGTGTGGGAGCTCCACGCAGGGCCGGGGGGGGGGGGGGAGAGGGGGGCGGTCCCCCAGAGGAAGGGGCAGGTGAGGCTCAGTGCCTGCTCCAGCCCTGGTCCCCGGAAAGGCAAATGGGGGCAGCGAGTGAACCTTGCGTTGGCTGGAAACCTCCAGAGATAAGAGGAGCTCATTAGAAGGGGTGGCCATCAATCAAAGTGACAGGGCAGCGCTGGGTATTCGCAAGTGCCCTCTGGTTGGACCTAGAGGTTCTTTCCCTTCGCGGGATGATAGATGGCATTTCCAGCTCAGGTTCCCTCACAGCCCTTGTTCATGGCTGGCACTGGGCTCAGGGAAGTGTTTTACTAGAAGATGGGCTTCCTTGAGGTTTCAGCCTGCCTCTCAGCTTTGCAGTCTAATGGATAGCGTCACTGGGGGTGTTTTAGGGCTGGACGGCAAGTGTTGCCGAAGGGGGAGCCAAGCGTTGGGAGAGTTGTTTGGATGGATGGGCGGTAGGTCACAGCGGCCCTCACAGCGCAGACAGCGTCTGGGAAGCCGTGTGTGCACGTGCGACTCACGCTTGGTAGTTAGCACGCCTCTGTGACCCAGCCGGGGAGCCCCCGCGCAGATGGCCTGCCGCTCCCCAGTCAGGCCCGTGCCTGCCTTCTGCAGCGGGGTGCAGAGAACCGCAACTGGCAGGTCAAGGAAGCAGGGCCCATAGCCTGGAGCCTAGGACATCCCGGTCTCTGTCCAGAGCACATGGGACACGGGGAAGCCACCTGCCCACCCAGAGGCTTAGGTGAGGAGCCGAGAAACAACCACCCTGCCAACAGGCGTGGAGGAACATAATCGTGAGCTTTTGAATTTTTTTCTCTATTTCCATAATGACACCTTTCATGGGAGGAGCGAGCTTAGTCAAGCAGGTCCTTATTCCCCAGCTACTTACGAGTCCTTTCGCGTTCTCCTGGGCCCTCACTGTGGTGGACTTCCCCGTCTTGTGGGTCGCGGCAGGGAGGGGTGGCCGGGTAGGACCCTCACTGTGGTAGACTTCCCCGTCTTGTGGGTCGCGGCAGGGAGGGGTGGCCGGGTAAGGAAAATGCACGTGAGAATATTAGCGATCCGAAGAGTAGAGGATGATGTCAGAAAACACATGACATCTGGTATGAAGAGTGATTCATGAATTTGTCAATTATTTTCCCCTATCGTATCTTGGACACCAGTATCCCCTTCAGCCTCCAGTCTGATCCTAAGTGTCCATCACAATTTCTCCCCCCACCCCACCTTCCTGAATGTGTCTCCCAGAGTCGCCTGCACGGCAATAATCCACGTCCATCTCATGAGTCTGGCTCACCCCTCAGAACTGATTCTGGCTGAACTGTGGCCAGTGGCCACCTCTGCAAGGGTCCTCCTTATAGCCCAAGGTCAAAGCCAAGGCCGTGAAAGAACAGAGGCTGGGCAGGAATTAGCATGAACATTTGCGAATTTACATATAGTTTGCATAAGTGTCTATAAACAGTAGACAGAGGCATTTTGCTCCAGGAAACACACTCCAAGTACTTATTTTTGTTTCTTGTCCTTATAATGGGTCCTTACCCCATGCCCTGGCCTCTGCTGCTCCAGCAAACACCGATGCTGTTCCTTGTTAGGGGGAAACACCATGGGGGAGGGCCCAAGGTAGACACCCGAGGACAGGAAACACTGAATTCATTTTTTATCTAATTTAATTTATTTATTTGATAGAGAGAGAGAGAGATCACAAGTAGGCAGAGAGGCAGGCAGAGAGAGAGGAGGAAGCAGTCTCCCCACCGAGCAGGGAGCCCGATGCGGGCCTCGATCACAGGACCCTGAGATCATGACCTAAGCCAAAGGCAGAGGCTTTAACCCACTGAGCCACCCAGGCGCCCAGGCAACACTGACTTCACGTTCTTAGGTGTTACAGCTGTGCCCGATCGCCTGTCCTGTGCTGCACGAGGACCTAGCCCGAAACGTGCATATTTACTATATTTTACTACATTTACCACTTACATCAGATTTGTATTTTAAAATCACACGTGACTCTCTACTATGTTCTCCAGCGACCCAGCAGGTCCCTAACTGACAGCTTCTCCTACCCTGTCCGTGCCCGCTGCCCTCCTTGGGGTCTGTGCCGTAACCTGACCCGCGTCTGCTCCCCGCCAGCTCTGGCCCCTTCCACGGGAGAGGCGGTGGGGTACGCAGGCTTCTGCTGCGTCCGGAGGCTGCCCCTGCCCTGATTATCTGTCCAGAGCTCGGGGCGACTCTACCTCGGGGGCGGTGAGAACAGCACCTTCCCCGTGCACCTGCTGTGGGATTCAGCGAGAGGACACAGGTGTGTGCGGCTCTGAGCAGCTCCGTGCCGTGCATGTCAGCGCGGGTGTCCTGACGCTTGGTGGCTGCGGGGAGCACCGTGTGACACCCTCAGGCGCACGCCCGGTGCCGAGGCAGGTGAGGTGGCCCGTGGCCGGTGGCCTGCCTCGCCAGAGCCCGTGCCGGGGCCGTGGGGAGGGCTAGTGGGTCTGGTTAGCCGCCGCCACCTTCTGGGAACTGTATCTTCCAAGAAATTTCTTGGAACTTGTCCCCCAACACCCAGAATGTGATGTATCTCCGCAGCCGATTGTTGCTAAACCACCTCCTCAGCTTTCTTGGGAGGAAGGAAGGGATTTTCAAAGTGGATCCATTTTTAGCTCTCTAATTATCAGAAAATGTGTTCTTTGGGTAATTGTCTGAACTGCAGGATTCTCGTGTCGACGTGCGCGTGGGATTCATTTTCCAGGGCAAGAGCCACTTCACACGCTGCTCTCCCACTGGAGTGGGATGCGGGCTCCGTGAGTCTCTGTGAAGGACAGCCGGGGACCGGAAAGTGTCATGGGACCCTGTGGGGAGGAGGCTGACCTGCCGGGGGCCCCAGCTGCGTCTCCAACTTCAGGAGGTGGTTGGAGGAAAGGAGCTGACGTGAGAGCCCAAGGTTGGCAGGAGCGTGAGGAGCAGCGGGCTTTGTGGGCAGGGCTCATCAGACCCCAGACTTAGTTGTCCCTGGGGGGCCCGTGGAACGTCACCTCCCTTAGGCCACGTCAGACAACAGAGTCTGGGACTGTCTCATGTTGGCTGAGCCTGTCCGAGGGGCTGGGGACTCAGTGGCAGAGTTTGGGAGGCGAGAGCGCAGAGCCCGTTTGTCAAGTGGGAAGATCACACTGTTGTTTCCGATTCCTCCCCCTCCCCTGTGTCTGTGGGGTCACGTGCGGCTGCCCGGGTAACGTCCCTGAAGCCAGCCCTGCCTACACCCATGACCTTGCCATGCAGTCCTGCTGGTCCCCTCCCCCACACTCATGTCGGGCTCGGCCACGTGTGCTGCGGTCTTCAGAGTCCTGGGTGTCCCTGCTGTCTCACCCTTCTGACACCACCAAGGCCAACCCACCGGTGCAAGGAGCCTGGGACACAGACCCCAGCCCACCCAGAGCCCAGAGCCACGCCCACTGGATCCGGTGACTCCCCCAGTCGACCTTTATTTTTTTATTTATTTCTTTTTTTAAAGATTTTATTTATTCATTTGACACAGAGAGAGAGATTACAAGTAGGCAGAGAGGCAGGCAGAGAGAGAGGAGAGAGGAGGAAGCAGGCTCCCCACTGAGCAGAGAGCCCGATGTGGGCCTCGATCCCAGGACGCTGAGATCATGACCTGAGCCGAAGGCAGCGGCTTTAACCCACTGAGCCACCCAGGCGCCCCCAGTCGACCTTTAGATGCACGAGCGGGGTGAATGATTATCACCGTATTTAGGAATGACTTGTTATGCGGCATTATTAAGGCGATGGCTCACCGATGTTGTAAGCATGTGCTACTTACGTAAGGGGGAGATTCTTTTTTAAAAAAGCGATTGTCCTATGCCTGTAGACATCAGCTGTTTGCTGACTCTACACCACATTTATAAATAGACGGCTTCAAGCTCTGCCCCCATTTCTTTGACCTCAGAGGAGGCTACTGAATGCATTAATGGACCGGAACCGAGGGAAAGACCCACGTTGCTCGGGATCACGGTGTGTGTCATGCATTAGCTACTTGGAAGAAGAGTGAAGACTTGGCCTTTTTCCCTAATCCCTGTCACAAGGGATTGACTTGATTTCTAGTCTTTTTGGCTGCTGGTGCAGTTCTTCATGCAGGGTTCCGGAGGGGGTGGTGTATTTTATTTGAGAGACATAATGCAGTGGAAAGGGGCCTGCAGACTCAGCGGCCATCCTTGACTCCGAAATCTTCCAGATCAGAATTCTGTGTTGGCTGGCAGATTTCGGAAGTGTGCCAGGTCTGAGAGCTGCTTACATTTCCTGAGTGACCCCTCTCTGCCTTTAAAAGAACCAACTGGAGCCCCACCCGACAGAGGAGAATTTGGGGCGTGGAGAGGTTTACCTTCAGGGTCTCATGCTTCCCGAGTTGGTGGAGCTGGGGTCTGAAGACAGGTTTGACCAGAATCCACACTTTTAATCCCTAAATCGGGGAAGTTGTTGGTTCTCTGAAACATGCGCCTTGCGGACCTGAGCTCTGGTGACATCGCTCTGCTGTTTCAGGGGGCAGTCCGCGTCCCCGAAGCCACAGAGGGCCGCAGGGACACGTCCTGGGCTGGCTCGCTGGGATGGGGCCCGGTGGAGTCCTTCAAGGCTCTTTTCTATTTCCGTTTAACCACTGGGTAGGATAGTTCACCCCTAGAGGGAATGTTTGAAGAGAAGTAAAAATATTCTGGAACAACACTTGCAACCAGTTCAGAAACTGTGCCTCATGTATAATGTATTTTCAGTCGCTTTCTGTGGCAAAGTCCTTGTTAGTCAGAGGGAAAGATGGAACATTTTATGCCCCGTGTGAACAGGGGTGCTGTCACGGGGGTGCTGAGCCCGGAGTTGGGCGGTGGGGGGAGCGGGAGCCCTGCCCTCACTTCCCTCTGCCCCCAAGGCCGCGACAGGACCCGCAGAGGACTCCCCGCAGCAGCTCTGACTCCTTGGGCCCACGGCTGGTTGCCCTGTCCTTCCCCGTTCTTCATTGCGATGATAATAGAGGATCAAGCCAGTTTCTATTTCCGGTGGGTCCATGGGTCTCCCGGTCGGCTCCCCCCATGTTGGCCAGGCTTACGGGGAGAAGGGGGTGTTCTGCTCCTGCCTGGTCTTCCAGCGATGTGCCCAAGCCCTTCTCACGGTGTCACAGGGAAGCCAGGGGAGACGTGGGGACACTTCAAGCTTTGGTCTGCGTCAAATCTGCTTCTGTTCTGTTGACTGAAGTGAGTCACAAGGCCAAGGCCACGTCGTTGGTCTGAATGCGCCTCAGAAGCATCCCAGGGGCGAGCAGAAGGTGGCGAGGTCCTCGGGAGGGAGGCAGGCCGCTCCGGTTGGCAGGTGGCTGGTTTCGCAAGCCAGGGAGCGGACACATGGGGCTTGTCTCGGGCAGCCACAAAGTGAGTAGATCTCTCTATCCACCCACTGAGTTTCAGAAGTTCATAAGGAGCCTTTATGGGGTTCAGTCCCATGGGCTGTTCACATGGTCCCAGCACCACATCTGTCTGAAGGCCGTACTGGGGGCGGCTCCTGGGAGCAGGGAGGGCAAGCGGGACCCACATTCCAAGGACAGGAGAGGGGGAGGCGAGCCCTGATCACCAGGGTCCACCTCATAGGTCAACTCTTGATCCTGTCCTCTTGGTGACCTCCGACATCCCAGGGCAGGAGTGGGAGGGTCTACGGAGTCACAGGCAAAGGCGTGGATAGAGTGAGGACATTCATGGGCACCGTAATTGCTGTCAATCTAGCACATGTCCGTACAAAGGGGATTAAGATTCAGGGGTCTGGACAAGGAGACATCACCTGACTCCTGTTAGAAGAGCTCGCATCAAAAAGACACGGGATAGCAAGCGTCGGTGAGGACATGCGGAAAAGGGGACCCTCGTGCCCATTGGTGGGGATGCGGACTGGTGCAACCACTCTGAAAAACGTTCGGCAGAACCTCAAAAGGTAAAAATAGAAATACCCTGTAATCCAGCAATTCTACTTCAGGTTGTGTATCCAAAGGAAGTGAAAACACTAAGTCAAGAGAGACATCTGCACCCCCACGAACACCCTGTGTTCATCATGGCATTATTTACAACCACCAAGACGTGGAGACGACCCAAGCATCCACCAGTGGATGGGTGGATAAAGAAGATGTGGTGTGTAAATACCAATGTCTTGTTCATCCTCAGGACCCCAGATTTCAGCAGAATGTGGGACCCAAGGCTGATGTTCGGTATGTGACCAGGAGAAGAAATGCTGAACCTGGAATGGACCTTAGTGTTCATCTGGCTAGACCCCTCATTTTCAGATGGGGAAACTGAGACCCGAGGGCGTAGTGGTGAGATGACATTAGTACCATGTGTCTGGGCTGCTCAGGTGTCACGGCCATGGCCCCTCTCTCAGAGTCCGACGCTACCGACGCTGGACAGAAGGGGACCCAGCTGAGAGCTCTCTGGGGCGGGGGCCACACCTTGCTTGCTCGCTGGTGCCTCTGTGGGGCCGAGCTCGGGGTGCGGGGATGGGTAAATCCCGACCCCATGCCAGTGGCCCTTTCACTGTGGGTAGCATTTCCTCTGCGTGAGTTCTGTCTTTCCCCCCAGGCTTCAGCCCCTCACCCATTTGGCATCTGTTAGGCCCGGGAACGAGGCAGCCACGTTTATAGTCTGCAATTCCTGGCAAAAGTTGTGGAAAAGATCCTTGGTTATTTCAAAACCAGCCTTTCTCCGCTGAAAAGTGAGTGGTCTTTCCGTGTAGATGCGGAGGAGGCGGACAGTCTATCTGCGGGGACTTTGCATGTGAGAGGAGAGTCCCACACCATTCCTCCAGCCTCTGCCTGTTCTTCTGGTCATGACAACTGTGCAGAGGTCTTAGCTCGCTCCCACCAAAGGGGCGGCCTCATCTGTGCCATGGGTCTTTAAGGACTTCTCCATGGTTCTGTTTGTGAGCAGCCCTGAAGGTCAGCCGTGTGCAGAAATCGGCAGTAGATCCGTGTCATGGACTTGGATTGTGCATGTTTCTAGGCCAGGGTGTGAACATATTCCTGAGCTAGTGAGCGAGCCTAGGCAGCCGCCCAGCGCCCTCCCAGCACTGCAGCACGGCCTTGCTGATCTCCGGTGCGCATCCTCCACCCAGGCCGTCCCCTAATTGCCCGTGGGGGACCCTTATCACTGGCGGAAAGTTTTGTTGTCAGTCTTGTGCAAAATCACGTGCAAACATCACATCGGGAAGCGGTAAACTGTAGCGTGCGCTGCTTCATTGTGTCTGCTATTAGTGGAACTGGTGGTTCCTAACACTTTGCATGTTGAAATCCCTCATAAAGATCTTCTTTTTTTTAAAAGATTTTATTTATTTATTTGAAAGAGAGAGAGCATAGGCAGGCCTATGCAATCAATTGAAGGCCTCAACAGAACACAAACGGACCTCCCCAGGCTGATTCAGACTTCAGCTGCAACATTGGGCCCCCGGGATCTCTGGCCTGTTGGCTCACCCTGCAGAACGGGCACTTCCCAAGCTGTTACACCAGCAGTCCCTACGAATCTCTCTTTGTTTATTATATGTAGGCGCGCGCATCCAACGAAGCCATGCTGTGCTGACGGTGTGGGCAGCTGACTAGGCTCGTATACACGCACGCGCCATGCTCACACACATGCACACACGGCATGCACACTTGCAGTCATATTCCTGCGCACACCATGCTCACACGTATGCACACATGGCACGCACACTCATAGTCACACATACCATGCTCACAGGTATGAACACACAGCATGCACACTCAGTCACCCACACACGCACACTCACAGTCACACACGTGCACACACACACTACATGCAGTCACACACAGACATGCATACACACACACCATGCACATATTCTCACACACACGCACGCGCACACACACATCTGTGCACCCTGTGGGCTCTATTTCTCTGGAGGACCCTGACTAATGTTCGCCCCGTCCTGGGAGGTGCAGGCTCAGTGGGTTTGTGCAGGGACCCTGGGACAGCCGCGAGCAGGTCGCCTGTTAGGTAGGTAACATGATGGTCACCAGCAGGTGGTCAGTTCCTTGTTCAAGGTCACCCAGCTCCTGGGTCTGGCTCCAGAGCCCATGCTCTCTCCCTTTCTCCCTTGCTAGTCCTGTCCGTAGGAGCGGGTAACTTTCCATGCCTTCCCTAGCTCCTTACTGTACACTAGGGGCCCGTCTCTGCAGGCCGCCGACCAAGAGTGACGGGCACCTGGTTCCCCTGGTGGTCTCCACAGTCGTGTGGGCCAGAAAAGGAGGCCGGCGCCCTCCCAGGCAAAGCCTGGCTCACCGCCGGAGGTTCTAGGAGGAGTTACCGAGCCAGTCGTTTTGCTGTGAGAAGTCACCCAATCACTGGCTGCTTTTCCGTAACCCCTCTCTCCTGTCCTGAGTGTGAAAAGGAATTCCTGGTGCCACGGGTGTGGGAGGCGGGAGCGTGTAATGTGGGAGCCACTGATAGCGAAGGACACAGGGCGCTCGCTGTCGGGGAGCCGGTCCAGAATGGGGTGTGGTGGAGGAGACTCTGCCCCAAGGGCTTGCTGGGGACCCACACTCCCACTGCCCACCCACGCGGTCTGCAGAGTGTCACCCCACGGTGTCCCTTCAAGCCCCGGGGGGGAGGAGGGGGAGAGGAGGGCCGGAAGGGGCACACACCTCTTCCACTTAACTCATTGGCCAGATCTTAAGCAAGTGGACACAGCTGGTTTTATTTGGGGGGATTGTGTACTCAGCCAAAGATCAGGGATTTTGTTCCAGGGAGAAGGGGCAGATCCCTGCCTCCAGGAGGAATCAGTCAAGCAGACCAGACCGCCAGCTCAGGGCACATGGCCACGGCTGTGCACTGCGCGAGGTCGGGGGAGGGGCCCTGCCGGGTGGAGGTGGGGGAGGGGCAGGGAGAGACCAGGCCCTGCAGGTTGGGGTGGTGGCACTAATCTGGAGAAGCCTATGCACCCTGGGGCTGGACAGGGGAGCCAAGGCCTCCTGGAGGTTGGCTTGGGTTCCAATGCGCACTGAGCTGACTTGGTTCATTCATTAGCCTGGAATTCTTTTAGCACCTGCTGGGGCCGTGGGGCGGTGTCATTGGCTGAGGGGGATGGGAGTGTGTGTGTGTGATAGTGAGAGAGAGAGAGAGAGAGAGAGGGAGAGATTGAGAGAGAACTGTGGAGATATGCTCAGTCCCGCTGAAAGGGGTCTTGCTTTTTTTCTGAATTCCTCCTTCAGAGTCTCCCGAAGCCCCAAGCACGCGGTACCTTGTATTACCACCGCATGTACACACGTCTCACACGTTTGTGTTTTTGAAGGAAGGGATCGGGATCATGCTCCCCTAATCTGTGTCCCCGCCACCTTGCCAAGCGCCGTGTCTGCTTTATGTGAATTAGCTACACAGATTAGGGCACAGGAGCCCGGCGGCCACGTAATGAGTCACGGCAGGATTCTCTCTGCTCAGCATGGGATTAGGGCAGGGGACGCCACCAGAGAGAGGGCAGTGGCAGGTGCGATGTGCTTTGTCTCGCGGAGCGTCCTCGCTGCCCGGCACTGAGCGCGGTAACCGATGGGGCTCGAGCGCCAGTTTTCAACCTGCCTGCACATCGGCACCACCGGAGTCCTGGGTCCCACCCCCGGAGATTCCGTCTTGTGGGTGTGGGATGCGGCCTGGGCCGGGGATTCAGGGAGCCCGCCAGGGCGAGGCTGCCAATCTCGGAGTTGGAGGACGAGCCCGGCTCTGGCGAAGCAGGTGGGGGGTGTCTTCACTTGCACGGCCCCCAGGCTGTGAGTGACAGGGCCGCAGTCCCCCGCGTGTGCCGGAGTAAGAGCAAGAATGTGCTGGGGGGGGGGGCCGAGGGGGGAGTGCCT
>LNAC01000505.1:1159808-1178160 GCA_002007465.1 Ailurus styani
GGGGCGCTCACCCTCCCAGGGGCGCTCACCCTCCCAGGGGCGCTCACCCCCCCAGACATCCGTTCTCGCCCTTTGCCCCGTTGCTGAGAAAGCAAGAAGCATTCCTGGCTCGTGGTTCTAGGCCCCAGAACGCGGCACTATTCCCCAGTTCTCAGGGTCCCTTGCCCCCCCGTGGCGCTCCCTGGGCTCTGCCTCTCTGCACAGTGAGTCCCGGCCCTGGCCCGCATTGACGCAGAGGCCCCGTGACTCGGATGGCCGCGCTGGGGGCTCCCGGCTGGGGCGGGACCGATTCCCACGCTCCAGATGTGCCTGCGCCGCCCCCCACCCCGGGTTAGCCAGGCTGCCGTGCTGGCTGCTTTCGCCACTTACGTGGGATTCGTGATTCTTTAAGCAATTTGGGGCCTTGGTCCTCCTCCAGCCCAGAGTTTCACTGGCTCTGATCCCTAAGCCGTCTCCGTGGCACACAGACAATGACAAAACACATGGAGTTTTGTTTCATTCAGATAAGCCCCGGCAGGAGACAGGGAAATGCTATACAAATGCAAAGTGCCATTATTATACGGGCACAGAGGCACCGTCCTGTCCCCTTTCTGTGTCTGCCAAATGGTGGGAGCGATGATGGGATCGTGGAGGACAATGGTCACCGATCGCAGCGCAGGGAGGTGGGCGGGGAGCCCACAGCGAGAAAGCTCTGCTGCTGTGGTCTTTGCGCGGTGACCTCACCGCGGCCAGCGCGCTCTAGGGGTCCGCATCGAGCTGTCAGGACCCGTGTCGGGACCGCTGGCGTCCCGGCGGGAAGCAAAGAGGGGAGCCACTTAGCAGCGCTCCTGGCCTCAGACTGTGCCAGCAGGACGGGGCGCTGACCGTTCGCGGGCTGCGTGTCCCTCCCTGGGGGCGCTGGACGTTCGTGCCCAGATGCTATCAGAGGCTTTCTCGATGCTGGGGGCACCAACTGCGCGAACGTCGGGTTGCTTCGTGTTCATTCATAAAGCATCTCGAGGGGAGAGGGTCAGGACTTGAAGAGGAAGGCAGTGAGGGCGGGAAGGGGAAGGTCAGAGGCACACGTTGGTTTTCCCCAGCAGACAGCGTGGAGGGCGCGGCGGGTCTGGGCGCCCGGCTCCCCGGTCTGTGCTCTCCCAGCCAGCGGCGTGGAGCCAGGGGCGCTTGGCGGGCGGCCTCGCGGTTCCTCCGTGGCTCCCGCCCACGGGTGGCGGGTGTGGAGTCACCGGCTCTGACTCCTAGGCTCCCGTCCTTCCGCAAGTCCTCATGTTTCCCTGGCTACGCTTGGCGGGGCTGTCCCATGCCTTTGTGGCCCTCAGAGGTCACAGTGGCCCGGACGCCACTCCAGGGCACCCAGCACTTGTCCCCGCGCCCATGGGTCCCACGCGCCTGCCCCTCTCAGCGGGTCCTCTGCCTCCAAGTCAAGTGAAGGCTAAGAGCTTCAGACCAAAGACATCTTCTCCATTTCGAGAGACCGTCGGGGGCAGGTTGGCCCTGACGAGAGCTGTTGGAAGGTGCGGCACCCGCTGCCCACGTCAGTCGCGAGGCCTGGCACCTCTGGGTGACTTAGACACCGGAAATCATTTCTCCACAGTTGTGGAGGCTGGGAGTCCAAGATCAAGTGTAGGCGGGTCTGTTCCTTTGGAGGCTGCCCCTCACCTTGCCCCTGGGTCCTCACATGGTCGTCACTCTGTGTGTCAGTGTGTCCTCACGGGTCCCCTTACAAAGACGCAGGTCATATTGAACCAAAACCCAGCCTAACGCATGGCCACCTTAAACTCCCTCTCTCCAAGGCAGTCACGTTCCGAGGTACTGGGGGCTAGGACTTCAACGCACAGAGTTTGGGGGGAAGATCCATGCACCAGAGAAGAGTTTTTATGAAAACCACATCCCCGTGGTGAGGAGAGAGGGTTGGTCTTCCCTCGAATTGCTCCTCGGTGAGTAATAGGTGTAATCCAGTGAAAGCGAGGACAACACGTTGCTCCTTTTGGTAGGATTTACTGGATATTTATCAGAATGAAAAACAAAGTTACTCTGAGCAAAGCCTCTGAATACCACCCACATCGTTTTCAAGGGGAGAAGGGCCAAGCGGAAGGGACGGGAGCCCCTGCCCGGTAGCGGTGCGCAGAGCCAGCTGCCTGAGCCCGGTGAGTCGGGTGCCCGCGGACGAGTCCCAGTCCCCGTCGTTCTAGTCAGCTCAGTGCCTGTCTCCCCAGCGGGCCTCGGTCAGCACCAAGCCCGGGTTCGTGACGTGCGCCCTCACACGAAGGGCTGCTTGCTCAAGTTATGTAATTATGATAACTATTTTTGTTTATAGGACAGGCTTTCCCAGGGGATCACTGGCACGTTCCTGTCCAGAAATTGTCACTTGGTAGCTGGACAGTGCGACCCATCCTGGGGCTGGCGGAAGTCATAAGCAGCACGCCTTCCCCGCCCCACACTTGCCATGGTGCCGTGCAGGCCGCTTGTGAAGGTCACGACACACACAGCTCTGTGCAGCTCGGGGCGAGGAGACGGACCTGGAAGCCTGGTCCCTAGAGTCTGAGGGAATGTCTTCTCCATGACGATGACGTTAAGCTATTGTGGGTGGTAGAGAATTTGCCAGCTGCTGTGTGAAATGGTCGGAGCTGTGTCCCCAGGTCCTCCCCACCGATGGGATCGTGAGGACAGGTGGCTGGGAACCCAAGCCCGGACTCCACTCTGGGCAGCATTAGCCCGGAGCTTGCTCTTTGGTTTTCCTTTTAATCGTGGTTTGTTTTATTTGTGAAAGTCCTCATTTTGACTAGAAACGATGCTGATGCTAAGTTAATACGAAGGAAATACTAACGAGCCCCCAACACTTCTTCGTCCCTAACCCTCTAACTTAGCTAACGGCACCAGGTGGGGCCTGCATCTCTGCTCACGTTTCCGCACGCTTTCAAACACGACACGTGCACACACGCGCCCCTGCGCGCACGCTCTCACTCTCTCTCTGAGCTGACTTCTTTGTTTCTTTTTCCCAATAACAGAAAAGTTGGTCTTTTGCGTTTGTTCCTTTCCCACATACTGTACATTAGGGACCCTCTTCTAGGTCCCTACTATAGATCTAACTCTTCAAAATCAAAATGGGTTTGCCCAAGAAACTGTCCATCCTGCACGCAACCTATCCAGTCCACGGGTTCATGGACTTTCTGCCTGTTTTCAGCGTTGTTTATTTAGCTCCTGCCAGTAACCCCGCAGTGAACACCTTCGTGACTTTATATCCCAGGAGTAAAATCGTCGGGTTGAAGAGTATATGAATTTGTACTTTAAAAAAAATTGCCAGATTATTTTCCCAAAAGGTGGAAGCCACGTGCTGTGCCCAGTGGTGTGCGGGGTTGACTGTTTCCCGTGTCGCGGTCTCCGTGGCCAGATGCTCCCGGCGAGCTCACAGGCCTTCTCGGAGGTGGGAGTTTCCCTGTCCCATCAGCATCTTCGAATCTGCTGGGGGGCTTTTAAAATCTGGGTACGGCCCCCCCCGCCCACACAAAGTCTCACTTAACTAATCCAGAGGGCACGGGGAGTGGTGTTTTCAAAGCCCCCCAGTGATTCTGATAGGTGCTGAGGCGGAGAGCTTCTGGGAGCCCCTGCAGACACTCGGATCCCGTCCTCCCTTCCCCTCCTCCCTTCCCCCTCCTCGGCTCCCCTGGTGCACGGGCCGTGGGGACTCTGCGGGAAGCTCCAAGCTCCTGCCAGCTGCTCTTACTCCCGGTCCCGGTCCCGCAGAAGCACACGGCTGGTCAGGGCTGGCTCCAGCCTTTGCACAAAGTCCCCTACTGGCTTCCAGAGTCTTCAGGACCCTGCAGGACCCGCACTGACCTCGAGAGAACCTTCTCTCCCAGGCCGGTTCGGAGCACTCTGTCCGGGAGAGGAGAGGGTGTGCACGCACCCCGATTTCACGACCAGGAACATGTGGGAGTTCCAGGGGTGTCCTCCTCCTGCAGAGGGGGTGTCACTCAGGTCCTGCGGCTCACAGACCGTCCGTTCTCCTGCCTGGCGCCCACCCCGCATCCCTGCAGCACGCGTTGGTGTGACGCGCACAGCTGCTGCGGGAAGCACAGCCGGCACCGGACGGAAGGCGCACCCCTGGCAGGTGTATCGGCCCTGCTCAGGGGCCACGGCGCCAGACTCCGGTCTCTTCTGTGGCACGATGGGTACCCCGCTGTTCACGGCCACCAGCGCGTACCCCGAGTTAGAACAGTTGGAAGCCATCAGGGGCTGCTGTAGGAAGTTGGCATTTTGAGCGTGACGGGTGTGTGTGTGTGCGTGCGTGCGTGTGCACGCTCACGCACTTTGGGGTGGAGGAGATACGCAGGTCCTTGCCTCATTGTGCCTCAACACCGCGGTGTGCTGTGTGCGGACCCCGCCTGTGGCTGGCGGGAGACTAGCCCACGTGCATAAAAACACTAGGAATGTTTATGCTTCATGAAAAAAAGATGAGCTTCTGTCTTTCAAGAAACAAATGGCGTCAGAATCTCTCTTCTTAGCTCAGGAGCTGGTTCAGGGATCCTTGAACGAGGCCACCAGCCTGGGGAAGACCCCGAGGACAGCAGGAAATCGGGAGCCGGCCGCTGGCCGCGCCTGGACCACATAATTATGAACCGTGATACCTAACGCTTGCAAAGTGCTCTTTAGGACACTGGATTTCAAACTTGGCTGCACCCTGGAATCACTGGGGGAGTTTTAGGAACTATTTGTCTGTCCCCAGGGATTCTGACTTAATTGGTTCTGAATAAATTCTGGGTGTCAGGAGTTTTAAAGCTTCCCTGGGGTGACTGTAATGTGCAGCCCAGTGTGAGACCCTTTGCTAAACAGACTTCATCATTCAGGTTCACTGATGCATGTCGGCTGCGTTGGTGGCCTGGCTGCTGGGGCTCAGCAGGGCTGGTGCCCGGTCCACCTTGGCCACCCCCTGCCCCCAGTGCAGGGCTGCGTGGGGTGCACGTGGACCCGGTCATTCGCTCCTAGAACCTCCTGGCCCCCCCCAACTGCGGCAGAAAAGGCCTTTGTCAGCCAGGAGGGGTCGCGGTTGAGAGGTCAGCTCCGGCCGCCTGCCCGCAGGAGCCCCCTGTTGGCGGTTTCGCGAACTGCCGAGGCTGGGTCCTTCTGAGTTTCCGGGGTGGCCCTGGGGTTTCGATGCGGACTTAGAGCGTCCTTCTCGGGGAGGGAGGTTGTCGGGTGTAAGGGCATGTGCAAAGAGCAGTGTGACGCGTGCCCACACAGCCTTTCCCAAGACCCCCGTGTGCTTCACCTGCCCTTCCGCCCCCCGGTGCAGAGGGCGCAGGGCGTTTGCCTGGACCGTTTGGGTGTGCACCTTACGGCTCTTCCCCCACATGCAGTCCTCAGCATAATCGCGACAGGTGGCTGCGCCCATGGACCCCGATGACGATGTCTGATGATAGTTCATGGCCATTTCCCCTCCTCCCCATAAAGGGCTTTATTATAGCTTTTTTTTTTTTTTTTTGGCAAAAAAATTCAGGATCCAGTCAAGTATCCCACATTCCATTTGGTTGTTATGTTTCCCACAGTCTCTTTTTGTCTAGAAGGGTCTTTGTACTTTGTTTCGGGACAGTGGTCTTTCTGGAGAATCCCAAGTGGGGGTGGTTTTTCAGGGTCCCCACGGTGCGTGAAGAGCAGCCGTGGGGCTGGGAAGCTGGCGTTCGGGGACCTCACGTCCTGTTTCCATGTAAGACACTCGTGTTTGGCCGGGCCCTGCTGGCCTCCCGCCCTGCACAGCCCCGTCGCGTGCCCCCGACTCTCCGTGCTCCCCGAAGTGCCCCGGGTGTCCCGCGGTTTCCCAGCGGTAACCCCACGTGCTCGTGGTAAGTGGGGTGCTGGCGCCGGGCTCCCTGGTGCCCTCCTGTCTCTGGTGCTCTCTCGGGGCCTCCCTGCCGCACTGGCCGGCCGCCCCTTCCAGGGGCTCCCTCTGATCTGTCTCCTGCCGGCTCATTCCGGAGCATGTCTGGACCAGCTCTCCCTTTCCCGAGGACCTTCTGGCTCTTTCTCCGAACACGCCTACCCTTCCTTGTCCTAAAAATGTCATTGGCCTTGGTGACCGTTTGTGCTACCAGCCCCCATGGTTCTTCGTTCATATGTTGCCAGATTCTGGAAAGAGCCACGAACACCCCGGCCTGCGCTTCCTCCTACTCATCTGAGAATCGCTCGCAGGTGACAGGTGCTCCTCTCATTCCACAGAAACTGATACCTTGAAGGTCACCAGTGACGTCTCGACGACCACCTCCAATAGCCCGCATTCATTCCCATCCCCCCGGCTCTCCGTAGCGTGACCCTGCCGGTCACGTCCTCCTTTCTGGCCGCCCGGCAAGAGAGCACTCCTGTTCCCTCTGTCCCGCACACACGCACTCTGTCTGCCTTGACCAAGCCCAGCCCCACGCCGAAGACACAGGTGTCCATCTGAGTTCTGCCCTTGGCCTCATTTTCTTCCTGTTCTGTACTGAGCGCTGCAGTCAGCAACCTGTGGGTCCTGTATGGACTGCAGATTTATCTTCTTCAACCCATTTAACATTTTAAGCATCTGAAAAATGCACACAAAAATCCAGATTGTCAGCTTGCTTTTGGGAAAAGGTGCACAAGATCCAGCAATATCAGAACCGTTTTGTTCAAGGTAGCCCTCCGCTGCGGTTGCGCGGCAGGTAACCCTCCCATCAGAAGATGGGAGGCGTGTTTCTCAGACCCCCTTGCACCCTCCCTTCCCCGGTCACTGCGCGCCGTGCTCCTCTGAGCCCCTCGGGGCTCAGCTCCCCCAGGCCTGGGGCTTCTGTCCTCATTCATGTTGCAGCAGCTCCCAGACTATACCTTCTCTTGCTCTCTCCCTCTGGAATTCCGGGCTAGCATTCTTGATCATCTGCTGAGCACCCAGCTCTACATCTCGCACTGGGGTTAGAAGTGCTGAAGAATCACACTCCACCTCCGTGGGTTTGTACCAGCTGAGAGCAGACACAAATGTCTCGATGAGGATTAAAATGCAGTGTCACAAAAATTTATAAAAAAAAAAAAGAAAGAAAAAAGGGCGCCTGGGTGGCTCAGTGGGTTAAAGCCTCTGCCTTTGGCTCAGGTCATGATCTCAGCGTCCTGGGATCGAGGCCCGCATCGGGCTCCCTGCTCGGCGGGGAGCCTGCTTCCTCCTCTCTCTCTCTCTCTGCCTGCCTCTCTGCCTACTTGTGATCTCTCTCTCTCTCTGTGTCAAATAAATAAATAAAATCTTTAAAAAAAAATTTATAAAATGCAGTGTCACACCGGCCAGCTGCGTGGACGGTCATGACAGGACCCCAGTACCTTCGAGCATGAGAGAGACAGACACACGCACAGAAAGTGCCCCAGGGGGGCGGGCTCCAGGCTTGTGCTGGGGTGGAAGCAGCTTTAGATCCTGACCTCAGGCACCTGCCGCATGCTTGCAGGTGTGGACAGAGAATTCGTGCCATTCGGGGACAGGAGCAGTCAGGCCATGGGCTTCCTCCCTCGTGCTTTCCCAAGATGTGGAAATGGCTGGTGGGAACTCCTCCTGTATTGGTGGAAGTAAGAATGCAGAGAGGTTGAGGGGTTCCGAGTTGTCCCTTCATTCAGCCGTAAACACGCCAGCTTGCGCCTTGCTCGTTCAGGTGACCTGTGCTGGTTACTGGAGACACTGTCTTCTGTGCCGCTCAGGTGTAATAGCACACCTGTCCTCCATCTGTGGGCTCTGTTTCCCACATGCTTCATGAATGACAACCCTCCTTCCCTGCGTCCCTTCCTTAAGAGCTCAGAACCTCTTCTTTTGCCTGGACTGTTGTAGTAGCTTACTGGCAGGGTTCCCAGCCCCCCGGCCTTTGGTCTGTTTTCTGACCGTCCTTCTGGATTCACCCTGTGCCAATGATCTGCCAAAACTTGGTCGGGTACAGCTGCCTTGTCCCAAAGCCTTCTCTGGGTCCCAAGGCTAGAGCACAAGTGACCAAGACTTAGCACGCTTCTCAGGCTGTCTGTGATTTCTCCTCACCCTATGGAAATCTACTTCCTTTCAAACACTCTTCTGCCCACCCAGCATTTATTGAGTCCCTACTGTGTGCTGGGGATTGTGTCAAATACTGTGAACAGAGATGTGTGAGACTGCCCTGGGATTTCCTTTCCATATTTTTAAGAAGTTTTATTTATTTATTTGAGAGAGAGAAAGAGCATGAGTGGGGGAAGTGGCAGAGGTAGACTCCCCACTGAGCAGGGAGCCCGATGTGGGGCTGGATCCCAGGACCCTGGGATCATGACCCGAGCTGAAGGCAGACACTTCACCAACGGAGCCACCCAGGCGCCCCAGTGATTTCCTTTCTTTGTGTCTTTTCTTACACTGTTGTACCTCCTGGAATGTTCTCCCTTGGCTAAAATATTATCTTTTAGTTCCACCTCTGATGTTGTCTCTTCCACGAAGCTTTCTCTAACCCACGAAACAAGAAATAGCCTCTGCCTTCTCCGTCCTACCCCATTCCTTACGGTCGTTCTGCACAGTGAAGCCCGGTCTGCGTGTTCGACTCCCCTCGCGGGCTGCGTCTTCTCGGGCCGCGGGCCCCGTGGCGCCTGCGCAGTCCCAGCACACAGGAGACGCTCTGCCGCTGAGTGGTTACAACACGCATTTTCTCCCAAGTAGAAAATGGAACAAAGCCAGAGGGAAAGTGTTTAAAAACACGAATAAATTACACATGATCCTAGGTATTGCTAAATATAGCCGTACAGAGACAAACATGTCATGATTAATTAACACATTGGTGAGCCACCTACAATCCATTCTGAAATAAAGCCATGTCTAAAAATGTTAAATACTGTTTCTCATCTCTTGCTTTTCATTCCTACTGTGACCAACTTAGACGGTTTTTTTTCTTTAGATTATTTATTTATTTATTTATTTGAGACAGAGAGACAGAGGGAGAGAGAGGGAGAGAGAATCCAAAGCAGATTCCCTGCTGAACACGGAGCCCCGTGCTGGGCTCGATCCCAGGACCCCAAGATCGTGACCTGAGCGCCAAAACCAAGAGTCGGACACTTAACCAACTCCCCCCGCTGCACCCCGCCAGCACCTCCTGGCTTAGAGCTCTACTCCTTTACTTTAAAGACCCAGGTTTGCTCACTGATTTCTCTGGAACCAGACACCAGCCTGCGCTGATCCCGCCATCCGAACCCCGCTCAGTCATTTCTGCTGACGCCGTCCCAGGCCTTTCCCCGCCTTCATGGCCCTCCCCAGGGCCTGTCCCAGGGACTTGTCCTGCTTGGCCCCGGCGCCAGGGCCAGCCAGGTGGCGCTCCCTCCGTGGGAGAGCCGTGACTCTCCCAGAGGCCCAGTCGCCCCCTGACACCTGTCCCTGTGCTGTCACCTGGCTCAGCTCTTCCCCCCTCACCTGTACCAGCTGCTTCCAAACCTGCTTGCCCATCAGAGTCTCGAGCACAGCATTTGGTCCCAGGTTCCCCGGCTCCTCTGAAAATCCTGAAGTGGGGCCTGGAAATCTGCACTTCAGTAAAGATCTACCCAAGGATTCTGACGTGCAGTCGCGATGGGAATCCCGCAGTCACGACGGGGTCTCCCACCGCTTTGTGTTGTATTTGTGTCTCTGTCTCCTGGATCGTCCTCTTCCTGAAGGCAGGATGGCGTCAGCAGTCATCTGGCCTCTGGGGCCCCCGGCAGGACGCGGCTTGTGGAATTGTGATGGTCTCTGCACAAGTGTGTGTTGCACGCACGCTCGGGGATGTCCTGTGAAGGGGTGAGGCGTGAGGGCTGGAGGGAACGTGCATTGTACCCAGGACTTGAGACAAGAGGCCAGTGAGAGGACCGTTCAGTTTAAATACTCCGTGCACAATGCAGGCGGTCATCCGGCCTCTGGGGTGTCGCCTCACAGCCCGTTTGCTTCCGCAGCCAAAATACTGCTCACAGATGGAATTATTCCCCGTTTTGAGAACATGCTCCTTTTTATAAGGATTGCCAATGTGTACCTTATTATCTTGCTGTTTCGCTTCTGGCTTTCTGATGATCATCAGCTGGGTGTTTTTAAAATAGAACGTTCTAGAATCTGGTCCCCGAGGTTGCTTTGGTAACCACTTTGAAAACTCCCAAACTCCTTATCCCGCGGCAAAACTTTGTAGATTTTTCCAGCTGCCATACCGTGTCCAGGCCATTCCCTGACCGAGAGGTTAATACCGACAGATCTTAACCGAGCCGTGGAACCCCCAGAGCTCCTTGGAGAGGCGCCGCGTTCCAGCGTGGTTGTCGTCAGGGTGCTGGTGTGTTTACCGGCCAGACGCACACCTTCCTTCCTCTGCAGTGGTGGGTTTGGAACCAAATCACCGCACGGTGGCTTCCAGAATGTGTCTCTGGTTTCACTGAAAAGCCAAACACAGCACCAAGCCTGTCACGGCTGGGGGCGCGTGTGCTTCTGATGACTGCAGCCCAGGCCGCGGCCGGTTCTCCTGGTGCTGCCGTTGCCGCAGCTCCGCCTGGCCTCGCTCCTGTGCGTTGCCCACCTGCACGTGCGGTGTGCAGCTCTGGCGCGCTCCTGGGGGCCCGCAAAGCTGCGGGGTCAGGGGTCAGGGCTGCAGCCCCGCGGAGTCACCGAGGGGCCATGTGGAGTCCAGGCCAAGTTCCTGATGCTTCTGTGTGGAAATCACCATCCTCCCACATAGACGTGTGGCACTGGGCTTTCCAGAACTGTTTGCTCCCCACGAGGAAATCTGCCCGCCTCCGTGATTTGGGCCCAGGCCTGCCTGTCCCCGTCAATGTAACTTTTAACTGGCCTGCAGCACTGAGCGTTCATGTCCCATCTTGTCTGCGCAGCCTCTCCGAGGTCACGGCCGTGTCCAGAAACCTGCCTGGGGGGCACACGGGATGGCCCTGGTCGTTCTGCCATTCAGTGGAGCTCTTCCGGAGTTTTCCATCAAAACTGCTTCACGAGAGTGTGTCCTTCTGGCCCCCAATCCTGAGAGTCACCGAGTGCTGCCTCGTTGTGACAAACTCCTCGTGTGGCCCCGGGCACGGCGTGCACGGTTCCAGGAGCTGGAGGAGGCGTTTCCTGCTCTCTGCAAGGAGCACCCTTGCTTCGCGGGAGCTGGACGCCTGCAAGGGGAGGGAAGGGGGCTGCACCCCTGGGCCACTTGGGCCCCGCATTGCTGGGAGGGGAGGAGCTGCACGGCCTCGGAGCCCCAGTGTGGCGGGGTGGGCCCCGGGCCGTGGCGCGAGTGGGTGGAGGGAGGCGCTGGCCGCGGACAGTGATGCCCAACCTCAGGGGCGTCCTGTGGTGCTCGTGGGCTCGTGACCATTGGTGCGACCCCGGGACCCCAGACGGCACTGCCCCCGAGACCACGTGCAATAGCACAACCTGTGCGCAGACTGTTTGCATTCCAGAAGTTTACCTGGAAGCCGCCGGCTGGTGCTCAGGGTCTCTGGCGACCCAGAAATCCATGTTACCAGGCGAGGTGAGGGCAGGACGGGTCGGTCACTGTGTCATCTGTGATGCTTGCGTGCCTTCGCAAAAGCAAACCTGAGGACGAAGGCGCCAGGCCCCTGTGCATTCCTTCGCAGACACCCGTGTCTGAGCGGCGGGGACATGGCGGGGACCTTGGTGCCCCAGGCTGGCGTGTGCTTCCTGCTTCCTCCCTGCCGACTTCGGTGTCCTTTCTCCTCCCACGTGACCTTGCCTATCCCGATGCCGCCTTGGGCCTCACGCTGCCCTTTCTTAACCTTGTGGGCTCTTCCCTCTCTCCCGTCCCGCACGCTGGGGGCCCTGGACCCAGCGCTGGACTTGGTTTCCCACCTCGTCTGCTCAGCGCCTTCTGCCAGGCAGTCCGAATTTCCTTTGCCACATTTCCTCAGCCTCCAGGTCCCTGTTGTGCGGACCGAGCTGTGCACCCAGACTCTTGGGACATGGGCCAACGCCGGGCTCATCCCCCCCGCAGGACGCCGCCCCTTCCAGTGCCCCTCCCGCGTGTGAGCCCACCACCGCCGTGCAGGACTTTGGAGGGACGGGTTTGTCCTCTCACTCCCACTGGCTCTCAGTGACCAGGTGGGACCTCCTACATGTCTTTCCAGGCCATCCGTGTGGCTCCACCCCCTCTGCCCGTCCTGTCCTTGCCTGGACCTTCTAGAGAAGGAGCGAGGCCCGAAGTTGACCCTTCTCCCCCAGGGCAGCCTTCCCAGACCTTGACCTCCGACCACTGGATTTGCAGCTCCTGGTGTCACGTTCTTCCCTTTTCCAGCACGTGTTTTCCACACCAGGATGGAAGCTTCCTACAGACAGGGGTGATGGCTCTTTCCCTCGCTGTACCACCCCCGCCCAGCACAGGGGCCCTGAATACGGCAAGTGTTGAGTGAATGAGTAGTAGCCACGGCAGTGGGATTAGTAGTCGTGGGAGTTTCCGCTCACCTCTCCTGGTCTCATGGCTGGGCCTCCTGCTGGGCCTCAGCTGCTGTCCTGGACGCTCCGAGCTCGAATTGCTGAGCCGTGATCGAGTCTGCACACTTTCTGCTTTACTGAACCCCTTGGGGACCTGCTGCAGGTGCTGTAAAGGCCTGGCCGGGGCTGGGGATCCCATTTGTGCGTGTGGGAGGCAGACCACTGACCCCAAGGCTTGTTGAGCGACCGTGGAGTCAGTGCTGCATGTGTCTCTGGGACGGCTGTGCAGGTTTTGCACTGAGCAATCAGCTCAGGGTGCTGATTGCAGCGTTTGCACGCACACTGACCATTCACTCAGCACAAAGTGGCACTGCGTGGCCACTGCAGGTCCAGGCACTGGGGAGGGAGTCGTGAGCATCTAGCAGTAAACAAATAAACAGATGCACAATCAACACAAAACAGATGCACAATCAACACATGTTCAGACAGTGACGGCAGGTTCTGTGAACCACTTAGAGTGAATGGAACAGAACAACTCGGCCCAGAGGGCGGGCTGCTTTGAGGAAGTGATTGTGCATGCATTCCCGGATGAGGAGGAGCCCGCCATGAACAGGTCAGGGGCGATGGCGCGTGCTAATGCCCTGCGGTAGCGACAGGCAGGCTGGGTGTAAGGATCAGCAAGGGGATGAGTCTGGCTTGAGTGAGTGGGTGAGAGAGCAACGTGGGATGAAGGCTCAGGAGGGCAGGGAGGCCGGGTCACAAAGGGCCATGGAGGTCATCGTAAAGAGTGGGTCCTCTTCTAGAAGCAGCAGGGGAGCATCTCAGGGTGGAGCAGAGAGGTGACATGCCCTAACTTCTATTTTCAGAAACATCTCTGAGGCTCCTGCTGAGAGTGGGCTGGGAGCCGGGCTGTGGGGGGCGCTGGGAGGCTGGCCTGGCAGGCGGTGGCCGTCGCTCCTGTGACAGGTGGCGGAGGCTGGCACGGGCCCCCAGTGTGTCCTGTTTCTGCAGCAGGGCTGTGTGCCTGCCTCGGTTTCCCCACTGCCCATTGTTCAGGTTGCTTACCACTAAGTATGGCGCATCTTCTGTTGTTCAGCCGGGGTCCCTCGCACCTGCCCGGGGAGCAGTGGCACGGTACTCGACAATCGGTACCTCCAGCACCTGTCCCCGTGTTTGAGCCCCGACCCCCCATCACCACCGGAGGCCCCCAGTGCACGTTTGTTGAGTGAGCAAGTGGTGAGTTTGCCGGCGCATACCAGGTGCTGTGCTGGTTGAGCTGCATGGAGAGAGACCGAGGGAGACGCACACGGACCCGTGCGGCGCTCAGGAGGGGTGAGGACGTCACTCCTGAGGTGCACGAGACCTTTAGGACTTCAGAGTAGCTAACGGTGACACGGACAGTGATGGCTTTTCTAGGGACAGAAATGCACGAAGGGAGAGGATTTAAAAATTTTTGCAAGCCCTAGAAATGGACCGGAGAGGAAAAGGAAGACAGGTCGGTTTAATTTTCAAGAGACTTTAATTGCTGCTTTTTACAAAGTAGATGGAGTACTTGAGCTGACATGACCCGCAGGGGCGCGGGAATGTGTGGGTCAAATGCCTCTTCCTCTTGGCGCCGATCTTATCCCCGTTTTATTGATGGAGAAACTGAGCCCCTCGACCTTAAGCAGCTCGCCCAACGTTCTGGCGCGGGACGGGTAGGTCTGGAGCCCGGCTCTCGTTCCTGAATCGGATACTGTTTTCGCCGAGACGTTGCCCCTTGAGCCTTTCCTGGAAGCCAGAGTTACCCTGTGCTTTTGCCTTTTCTCCAAAATGTGGACTTGCTCAATCAAATTCCCAACAAAGTGTGGCACAATCCTGCTACTATCCGCCTTTGCCAGACTTTGGAAAACACACTTGTGTGCACAGTTGGCCCTTGAACGGCGTCGGTGGGGGGGGCAGTTTCAGGGGCGCCAACCTTCGTGAGATCCATCAGATTATATACTGTATTCTTGCAGTAAAGTGAGCTAGAGAAAATGCCATTAAGAAGACAGTTAGAGGGGGCGCCTGGGTGGCTCAGTGGGTTAAAGCCTCTGCCTTCAGCTCAGGTCATGATCCCAGGGTCCTGGAATCGAGCCCCGCATCGGCCTCCCTGCTTGGCAGGAAGCCTGCTTCTCCCTCTCCCACTCCCCCTGCTTGTGTTCCCTCTCTTGCTGTGTCTCTCCCTCTGTCAAATAAATAAATAAAATCTTAAAAGAAAAAAAAGAAAGAAACCCCGGTCTTAGTGAACCTGGGTGGTTCGACCCGTGTTGATCAGGGGTCAGCGAGCCTGAACTCAGACTGCCCGGTGCCCAGCCCTCTGGAGGGCGCTGCTCACCCGTCTCGTCTTTGCCTGAGGGCTCCGGGTCAGGACGCCGAGCCCACCTCCCCGTGTGGGTGCCGGCGGGCACGCAGCAAACAAGACTGACACCTCTCCTTCCCCAGGCGCCCATACTTGCTCTCCTGTTCACCCTCCTCTGCTTGTTTTGAGCAAAAAGTCTCCAAGCAGCGGGAGATAATAGGTAATTAACACACTTCTGAGCTGTTAAGTAGGATAATCGTCTGTCTTTATCCCAGAAAAGGCTCTCCTTTGGGAGCCGGTTGTGCCGCTCAGGCCCCGGGCTGCTACCAGGTTCGCTCTATTAAGAAACCGTCCGTGGTGCCTGTTCGGAGAAATCTGGGGACGCAAGTGTCCGTGGAGCGGCCCGGAGTCAGGAGGGCTGGGGCTGCTGCCGGGTGGGCGCGGCTAGCCGCTGAGCCTGGATTCCGCGGGGCCTTGACGGGGAGCCCGACCCGGAGGATGCCTCACCCACCGTGCGCCCCATTTGCTGCTCGGGGCCTAGGACAACAGCAGGGCAGAAGCCCCCTAGCCTTCCCGGGTTGGGATAGATCGCTCGGCCTCTCCCTGTGGGCTTGGACTTTAAGAAGCCGGTATGAAGCCTCCTTGTCACCTGCAAGGGAGATCTGTAGGTCGTGTCGTTCCAGGACGGAAAGGAGAACGTGGCTCTCTAGCCACGGTGAAGGCCGACCCCAGAGCCCTACGGGGAGGCCTTTTGCCCGGACACTCCGCCTTCCCCAGAGCGTCATCTCTGGACCCCAGCTGGGTTCCTTCCAAGGAGTTTAGAACGCGTGTGTCTTCTCTCCCCTCCTCCCGCCTCGAGCTGCTCGCACACTGTGCTCGGGCTCCGGTCGGTGGTGTTCCGGGCTCCACGCGCCCCGCGCGCACCCACACCGCGGTCTCCGCTCACCTGACTGCTTGGCATTCAGGCCTGGCCAGTGCTCCCAATACGGAGCTGCTGTGTGTGCAAGCGGGCTCTCCAGCACCAGCACGTAGGCCTATGAAATCCTTGCCCTTCTGCCCTTCTCCTTCTAGAACATTCCCCCGCCCCTTGGCGTCTCTCCTCTCAGACGATCGGAGCTTTTGCCTAATCGCTCCCTGTCTCCCGAGCCCAGTTCCCACTCCCACCATCCCTGGCTTAGAGGAAAGGAGTGAAGGCGTGGGGAGCCGAGTGTGACTTAAGACCTCTGGGTTCCCAGGCGTGGGTCTCTTTGAAAGTGTGGCATATTATCTGAGAGAGGCCTTTATTCTCCCCCCTCCCCCTCACTGGCTCTCAGGCACTTGGTAACAGCGTGTGAGGAAGTGGCAGAAAGGAGTTTGAAATTCAAGTGTGTCCGGAAGCTTCGAGAGAGGAAACTGGTGACAAAAGGCAGGTTGGGAGGTGTGGGCGGGGCAGGGCGGAGCCCAGAGGCTGGGTCCTAACAGGAACGAGGCCCCTCCCCAAACTGCAAAGCCCACCTGGACACGAGGAAGGCCAGAGACAGGTGGAGAGAGCTGGGTTTGGGGGGTGGGTAGCCTGCTGGGAACAGGCAGAGTCTTGGGACGGGAGGCTGGGGGTTGGGTGTGAAGGATGATGGGGGAGATGTCCCCATCCCTGGAAGACGCCAGGGCCAACCTGGGGGTTGTTTCTAGAATGTTCTCCCACACGGTGCAGGCTGGGGGAGCCGGGAGCCGGACACACTGATCTTACCTGCCCAGGACTTGACTCCGTGAGTGTAGATGGTCACGGTCCCGCTGGGGGTTGGGGGTGAGGACGGAGACCCCGGGTTTTTAGGAAGAAAGCCTCTGCCTCATGTCCTTTTCGAGCCCTTGGTCTATGAACCTTAGCACCAGTGTTTAACAAGATCACCTGGGCCCTCCTGAAAATGCAGATTCCTGGCCCGGAGAGTCTCTCTGGGTAGACTGGTGTTGAACCTAGAAATCTGCATTTTAACGTGCATGACCCAGGCATTCTGGCGCAGGCGGCGGGCGGACCCTATCCTGGGGACCGTTTCGCAAACGTGGATCCCCTGGGGTTCTGTTAACTGCAGGTTCTGGTTCTGCCCGTCTGGAACGGAGCCCCAGTTCTGCATTTCTCACAAGCTCCCAGGTGATGCTGGCGGTGCTGGTCCTGGGAGCACCGTGTGAGGAGCATCGTTCCCGGCGGGCTCCTGGGATCTGGTTGGGAAAGACGGCCCTCCCCCCAGGCCTACGAAATCTGAGCTTCTGGGGGTGGGCGCCAGCCGTGTGTGTTTTAGCGACACCCCCAGCTGAGGTTTGAGGAGCACTGCCAGAAGCTTGAGGCTTAAGGAAATGGGCTGGAGGAGCAGGCAGGAGGGGAGTCAGGGAGCTGAGCTGTTAGCGAAGTGCATTCTGTTCCCTCTGTTCCCAGCTTCCCTCTTCTCCAGAAACAGAGCCGAGACCCCTGTGAGTTCAGATGGAAAGAACCTTCTTCCTCGTGGGGTTGGGCACGCATGCTTCCCTCCTGGGTCAAAGTGGGGGGTTTCCCCAGTGAGTTGGTGTCCCCAGCAGGTGGTACGGCTGGTGGGCAGGACCCACGGGGAGCCGCAGTGGGGCCAGAGGTGCCCAAGCCGACGGCCGTCAGTCGGGCTGGGAGCTGGTCCCAGGAGCCGTCAGGGCAGGAAGGACAGGGCGGCTCTGGGGGCCGGGGCGGGGTGAGCGGGAGCCCGAGCAGCCCAGGTGGCCGTGTGCGTGTCTGGAGCACGTGGGACAGGTGGCGAAGCTTGGTCAGCCGGGGCCTCCGGGCTGAGCTTTGAACTGGGCTGTCCACACGCCGGGGAGCCAGGAGCAGTGGGCAGCGGGGGTGCGGGTCCGCTCCCCTTTTTCTCTCCCTGTGCCTCCGCGGCAGAGAAGTGAGACTGTGTGTGTGGGCAAGAAGGCCGCAGAGACTCCCCTGGTTTGCATGAGATGTGCTCAGGGAGGGCGGGGGAAGGAGAGGGTGGGAGGCCCGCGGGGCTGGAACGCGGGGGGCTGGAGAGGGAGCCCCTGGGCTGGAAACCACGGCCTTTGGCTCCCGGGCCACGTCCGTGCCCTCGCCGACCACCGGCCTCCCCAGGGAAGCCAAATGCTTCCGTCCTCACGTGCTGGGGCCCACGCAGGCAAGTCCTCTCCTTGCCGTCTCCCTCTGATTCTCCTTGGGCTCCTGCTGTTCAGAACAAGCCCACGGGGACATGATCGGGGACCGGCATCCCTGCGGGCCGGGCCCAGTCCCCGGGAGCAGCCACATGGGTCTGACCCTGACCCTGACACAGGATGGGTGCCCGGGATTGCTGCTGCCTGGGGACACCACTCAGCAGCAGCCGACTGGTTTCTGGTAGCTTTTCAAATTACAGTTCTAGACCAGGCGATTCTGTGCTGGGTTCTTGGGTCCCGGAGTCATCCGCTCACCCCTTAGAATATTGGTTGAACATCGGGGCACATTCCGGGAGCTCAAAAGCTCCAACGGGCTGGCACCGTTAAATGGGTAACACTCAGGTCAGCCCAAACCATGCCTACCTGGCGGGGTCCCAGCTACTCAGGCCATCCGAGGCCAGGGCGCCAGGCCCCAGTGTGTGGGGACCAGACGCCTGCAGGGAGGCCGAGCCCCTGGGAGCCGGGCCTGGGAGCCCAGCTGCCCCCCC
>LNAC01000505.1:1178222-1209383 GCA_002007465.1 Ailurus styani
CCCCCCCCCCCCGTGGCTGCTCCGGGCTCTTACCCAGCTGCTTTCTAGAAGCCCTTCACCCAGAGCGACTACAGAGAAAGTGGCCTCCTTCCAGCAAAGGGTCTCAGAGGGATCCTGCCAGCACTTAATGTTTTTTTCCTTACCTTCCGGGTCATTGAAATCCCAGGTTCCCAGGCACCCCACCCTTCTTTCCCTCCTTCCCGCGGCCCCCTCCCCTGAGGTGAACCTGTGGTGCGGTTCTCAGGTTCTCACCTGGGACCAGCGGCACCGGTGCTTCCTCCTGGACGCCCCTGAGAAAATCGCCTCCTCCCTGCTCATCCCAGGAGGCTCCTGTTTTGGAGGGAGTCAAATGAAAGGACATTATCCTTCCTTTTCCCACCCAGCGGCCCGGGGGCAGGTAGACACAGGACATCCTTGTCCGGTGTCCTTGCAGACAGGGAGGGGTGGGTTTTCTCGGTGGGAGAGGCAGGTTTTATTTCTGTCCTCGCTCAGGAAAGCTGGGAGCTTGGTTTAAGCAGGGGTGGTTCAGAGGAGCCCGGGTGGAGAATCCGGGAACCGGAATCCATCCTGGCTGAGTGACAAGGGACCCACCCGAGGTTGGGGTCAGCTGGCATATGATTATGGCTGTTGGTGACCGCGAGGGTCCGTCATCACGACAGCATGCCTCCCCCTCCGACGCTGCTCCGCCTCTGTGAGCAGCCTCCTGCAGGGGAGAAGCTGGGTCCCCCCAGCAGCCTCGCCGGTAGGTCGTCAGGGCTGCTGTTTCCAGACGAGGGAGGGAAGACCCCGCGTGGTCAGCGGCCTCGCTCAGGCCTGCACGGTGCCCATTATGTAACCGCCAGAACTCACGTAACACTTGCAGATCCTGGGCTGGTATTTTTAGCCCCACGTGGTCAAGGCTGAAAAGCTTGTCGTCTGAGTCCGAGGAGACTGGGCTTCACGGCTGCCACTCCCTGTGAGCTGCACTCAGCCGTGGGGCCTTCCCTGTGGCTTCCCGTGGGGCTGCAGGATGTCTGGCCTCGGGTGGCTCGGCGGCCCGTGCGCCTGGGGTGTGCGGTGGGTGCGGGAGCAGGTGCGCAGCCGCCGGCAGAACGGGCGGGCACGTGCTTCACCATCTTCCCCTCCCCCCGTCGCCAGGGTCCCATCCTTCCACTCGGCCACGTCCCCCCGTGTGCGGGCTGGGAGAGCGCCCCGGCGCCCCACGGTGAAGACAATGTACCCTGCCTCCCGAGTCCTCGGACTAGCGGTCCGCCGCATGTCTTTGTGGGGCTAACGCCAGGGAGGAACGTCTACACCAGCGAACGGGGAGATGTGTAAATGCAATTAAGCCACTTAGAGCATGAGTAAAATCACCGGCAGAACAAGTCTGTGGATTCGGGAGCTGAGCGGAGCGATGTACGTGGGAGAGAGACCACTGCTCCCCGGACCGGGCGCAGGCGTGCAAGGACAGGACCCCGCCAGAGGGTTCTTGCCCTGGCCGTGGGAAGGGGTGCAGGGACCCAGACCAGCAGGGGTGGTGCGGGGGGAAGGGGAAACAACCCCAAGTGCGTGTGAAGGAGAGACGGGAAGAGTTGGAAGCCGACCTGAGAGGGGAGGGCGCCACGGAGGAGCCGGAGGTGGCAGGTTTGCAGGGGCGGGAGGAGCCGGGGCGGTTGGGGAGTATCAGGTGGAAATGTCCTCCGGGATGAGGAGGTGAGGCCTGGGCAGGGGGTCGGGCCAGGTGGAGTGACGGAAGAAGTTGGGGTGTGTGTGAAATCGGCGAGGTCGTCCTGGCGAGTGCGCGCTCGGCTCGGCGCTCGGAGAGCGAGGTCCTCGCAGCGGGCAGTGAACTCACGTGGGAGATGAGCCTGCAAGGCCGGTTGGAAAGGTTTCCCTAGAGCGCGGAGGCATTCGTGCCGCGTTCGGGCTCCTACGTGATGGGGAAGGGGGTGCGCGTCCCTCTCGATCTCGGGGTGTCTCTGCTGGCCTGGGGACCAGGTTTCTTCTTCACAGTCGCTGTGATTTCAGTTACAACTTTGATTTCTGTTGAACACCTGGGGAGTTCGTGACTCGAGGCTCTTTTTACAAACAGTTAGCCCCGTGTGGCTTTGCGGGGGGCTGGCGAGCTCAGTCCTGCTGCTGGTGCCCCGGCGTCGGCCCCTTCCCGGCCCGGGCTGGCCTCTCTCTCCTCCGTTGTCGCTGCTCTTCTCTCCCCTGGGCTCTGCCCGGTCCACCCACATCCCGCGAAACGCTGTGTCTCGATGCTCTCCCGGCCCGCCTCCTTTTGAAGCAAGTACACGTGTTTGCTGTAGGTGTGTGAGTTTGTAGAGGGGGGTGTGTAGGGACTGGGGAGCCAGGAGCAGGGCGGTCAGAGAACCGTGGAAACCCCGCGGGGCATCTCCTCCTGCGCTCCGTGACCAGGCAGGGCGACCCCAGAAGCAAGCGCCCCGTTCTGGTAAGTAGGGTGCTGAGAGCCTGTGTCCCTTGGACCTGGGTAGGAAGCGTGGCTCCGGGACCCCAAGGAGGAGAACAGAGCAGAGCTGGGCCACGGCGTCAGGGCGGCCTCGGGGTCGCCAGCAGGGTGGCAGCCTGTGGGGCGGGAGTGACTCTCCCTCCTGCTGACGCGGGCCTGTGTCTCTGCTCCCCCTGCAGCTGGTGCTTCCGGAATATTCCATCCACAGCCTCTTCTGCATCATGTTCCTGTGCGCTCAGGAGTGGCTCACCCTGGGGCTGAACATCCCTCTACTTTTCTATCACTTCTGGAGGTGAGTCTGCTCGGGACTGCTCTGGGCTTCCTCCTCCCTGCGTGGGCAGCCAGCCCTGCAAGACAGCGTTGCCTTCCCTGCCTTTCGGACACCCATTCTCCCGGCGACCCCCAGGCGGCGGCCCTTCTTACCGGCTCTGTCCCTGAGGACGGGTGTTAAGATTCACAATCTTATGATAGTGCATGATTCACAATCGTCCCCAAATGGAAACCATCCGTATTGTTGTCAACAGGGGAGTGGGGAAACAAAACATGGTCTGTCCTTGCAAGGGCGCATGATTTGATAATAAAAGTTAATCACGGACTGACACGTGCCATGACATGGGTGACGAGGGAAAGAAGCAGATCCCAAGAGGCCGTTTATGTTCCCATAACCTGGACTTTCCAGGTCCAGAATGGGCAACTCTGAAGAGAAGGGAAGTAGGTGGGCTGTTGCCAGGGGCCGGGAGAGGGGGATGGGACGGCTAAGTGGTTCGGGGTCTTTTATTTATTTATTTATTTATTTATTTATTTATTTATTTATTTATTTCTAAAGATTTTATTTATTCATTTGACACAGAGAGAGAGATTACAAGTAGGCAGAGAGGCAGGCAGAGAGAGGAGAGAGGAGGAAGCAGGCTCCCCGCTGAGCAGAGAGCCCGATGCGGGCCTCGATCCCAGGACCCTGGGATCATGACCTGAGCCGAAGGCAGCGGCTTTAACTCACTGAGCCACCCAGGCGTCCGTGGTTTGGGGTCTTATTCAGGTGTGACCATGTTCTGAACTAGATACTATCGATAGTTGGAAAATTCTATGAACATGCCGATAATCACTGGATTGTATACTTTTAAAAGGCAAATTTTCTGGTATGTGAATTGTATCTTTTTTTTTTTTTAAAAAAGATCTATTTATCCTAGAGAGTGAGTGGGGGCAGAGGGAGAATTCCAGCCAGGCTCCACCCCAGCACAAAGCCTGACCTGGGGCTCGATCTCATGACTCTGAGATCATGACCTGAGCTGAAACCAAGAGCCAGACACTTAACGGACGGGGCCCCCCAGGCGCCCCTGAATTATATCTTAATAAAAAAGTACCTACCAGATGGGCTGGATTTTCTGGGACACTTCNTTTTTTTTTTTTTAAAAAAGATCTATTTATCCTAGAGAGTGAGTGGGGGCAGAGGGAGAATTCCAGCCAGGCTCCACCCCAGCACAAAGCCTGACCTGGGGCTCGATCTCATGACTCTGAGATCATGACCTGAGCTGAAACCAAGAGCCAGACACTTAACGGACGGGGCCCCCCAGGCGCCCCTGAATTATATCTTAATAAAAAAGTACCTACCAGATGGGCTGGATTTTCTGGGACACTTCTGACTTTAAATATTCTATTCTCTGTTAAGACTATGCATCAGACCATGTGATTCGGGCTTTTATTTTTAAAATAAGGTCACCATCTGGACTTAGGACGTAGGAAGGGGGAACCAAAGTACAGAAGGCAGTTGTGCAGGTGAATGAACCGCCCTTTACCCCTCGCTCCCAGAGCTTCCGTCCCACAGACATCTCATCGCTGTCATTTTAGCATAGAACGTGGCGTGCGTTTGTCATGCCTGGAGCGCGCACTCCTTCATCTAGCAGACGCGGGAGGCACGCCCCATGCCAGGCCCTGGAGGGGCCTGCAACGTGGATGTGAGATAGAATCTTTACCTTGGAGGAGCGTGCGTCCCGGTGGCAGAGGGAAGCAGGTTCTTAGCAGACATGAGGAATACGCTTGGGCGTGTAGGGAAACAAACGGGTGAGCTAGACGGGCCCAGAGAGGTGCGAAGTCAGCAGGTTGGGGGGCTAGCATGGGCACAGGGGCACCGGCTCGGAGGTAAGACAACACTCGGTGTGTTGGGGAGGGTGTGCTCAGCGCGGCTGCCGGCAGGGTCCTCGGAGGGAGGTGAATGGACGTGATCGGACGTGGGCTTGACAGACAGCAGATGGACGGGGTGGAGGGTCTGAAACTCTGTGCTGGGGACATTGGGATCGGTGTGTTCCACAGGAAATGGAAACTCTCAGAAGCTTTTGGGGGACAGAGTGGCATTGGCTGATCTGAGCTTTAGGAAAGTGACAGTGGCAGCCGAGAGGCTGGGCAGGAGGGTGAACTTGGGAGTCTGGAATTAGCAGGTCACCACGGACTCCCAGGGGAAGACAGAATGGCACTTGACTCCCGGCGTGACTGAGCAGTGAGAGTCGGAAGGGACAGAGAGGGTCCGTGGAGGTAAACTTGGCCTTGGCCAGTGAGCAGGTGCAGGGGTGGGGCAGAGGCAGCCTCGAAGCTGCTGGCTGGGAGCGGAGGGCGCCGCTGACCGGGGGCAGGAGGAGAGGAGGAAGTGCAGATTCGGGAGAAAACAAGGTGACTCAGTTACAAAAGAAAGTCCTGTTGTTGTTGGTTTATAAAGATTTGATTTATTTGACCTATAGAGAGAGCAAGCGAGTGCGAGAGAGGGGCAGAGAGCAAGAGAGAGGGGACACAAGCAGGGGGAGCCGCAGGCGGAGGGAGAGGGAGATTCCCCGCTGAGCAGGGAGCCCGACTCGGGACTTGATCCCAGGACCCTGAGATCATGACCTGAGCCGAAGGCAGATGCTGAATCCACTGAGCCCCCAGGCTCATGAGAGTCCCGTTTGGAGTGAGCGTAACCCCCTGAAGTCCGAGCTTGGAGAGCAGTCAGGTGGGACCACGGTGGTGTTGGAATGTATTTCCTGCCGGCTCTGGACTGTGTGGGTTCAGCTCGCCCGGTGTCCACACAACCGGGTGAGCTGCAGTCCCTTCCCTGGTTCCCCCACGGGTGGGGGGTGGGACCCGGGGGCTCACAGGGTTAAAGCACCACCCAGAGTCACTGAGCCAGGACAGGGAAGGGCCTGGATCAGTCAGCGTCCTGGTCACCTGGTGCGCTCCCCTGTCAGCACGGCTATCAGAGACGTGGTGGCTTTCCAGGACTCTGACTGGTGCCTGCTTCTTCCGGCCATCGCTCCACCAGCACAGGGTGGGGGGCGAGGCGGGAGTGGCTGTGGGCTCCGGGGACCTTCCTCGTCTGACCGTCTAGCCTACTTCCAGCAATTCCTAAGTGCTCCGAACATGAAGAGGAATGAGGAGCAGAGCGTCCTTTGGAAATCAGAGGCCTTGAAGACGGCGCTCCCTGGGCTTCTGCCCCCGCCTCCCCTGCACCCAGGCCAGGGCGTCGTCCTGCAGACCCGGCCCCTCCCCCCGGCTCTCAGGCGCTGGCGGAAAGCAGCGGGCCGCCTCCGTCTGGTTCTTGGCAGAGGGTCGCATCCTGCACCCGGTCGTCTCAATGCACTTTTGCTCCCATTTTACAGATGACAAAGCTGAGGCTCAGAGGGGTCAGTGGTTGGCTGGAGGAGGGTCAGTCTGGTGGCCGGTGAGCCGCGGAGCCCTGAGTCTCTGCACCGAGCTGCTTGGCCGCCTGGCCCCGCCGGCCCCCACGGAACGAGGTCTCCCCAAAGGCCTGTGGGTGTGCCATCTGCCCCCGGGGAGGCGAGGAGGGAGGCCTGCAAGCCGGCAGTCATCCCGGAACCCGGCTTGCGCCGTCCTCCTGGCCCCCTGTGATGACCGACACTGTCGCTGTCGTCTGCGGGGTGAGGACGGCTGGAGCACCAGGGCCTGGGTTCCTAGTGACAGGATGCTCTTCTGAGCCCGGGAGTCCTCCGCTCAGGGCCCCCGTCTGGCCCGGCCTCCAGGCTCCTTCACCCAAGTGACAGACTGCGCGCAGCCTGCTGAGGCCGTGCAGGGCCGGAGGTCAGCCCCCGGGTGGCCCTCGCGTCCCACCAGCCTCACCAGCAGGGGCCCGGCCTCCGCCGGGTGTTTCCGTGAGCTAAATCTCGCGCCCTGCGCTCTCCCTCCCCCGGGTCCCTCTGCTGCTCTCTCCCCGCCGTGGCCAGTGCTCTTTGGCTGTTCTGGGTCCTTCTACCAAAAAGAAGAGTGTCTGAAGCCCACCAGGCTCCTGCCGGAAGGTGACATCCCACCCCTCGCATTCCGGATTTGGAGGGTCTGCCCGGAGGACAGCGCAAGATGCCGGGTGGTTAATGATCCGGGTAGAATGTGGTTGGTGGCAACGGCGCCCCGCGTGTCGCCGCCGCTATTCTGGGCTGACGCCTGCAGCCCTGGAGCAAGGAGGCCCTTCTCAGTGCTTCCGGGTGACTCGGTTTCCTCCCATCGGGCGGCTCTGTCTGCGGGCGCCGTCCTGGTGGTGCCGGAGGGTCTCCGTGTCTGGGAGCGGCTCTCAGGGACCCGAGGTCCCTCGGGTGTCCTCTCCGAGCCCCAGAGCCAAGGATGCTGTGTCCTCTGCGCCCGCAGGTACTTCCACTGTCCGGCGGACAGCTCGGAGCTCGCGTACGACCCGCCGGCGGTCATGAACGCGGACACCTTGAGCTACTGCCAGAAGGAGGCCTGGTGCAAACTGGCGTTCTATCTGCTGTCCTTCTTCTACTACCTTTACTGGTGAGTGTCGCCCCCCCGGGCGCTCTGGGTCCTGCAGGGGCTTTGCGCCTCTTGCTCTTGGTGCGGGGTGGGAGGGCTGTGAGTGGGGGTCGCACCGTGTGGGTCTGATGCCAGCCGTCTGACTCGGCGGGGAGCCTGGCTTGTGCACAGAGGCATGGGGGGGGGGTGTGTGGAGGGTCCTGCAGGAGGCCTGGCCCCTGGAGGGCGCATCCATAGGGCTTCGCAGAGACACACATGGTCCCCACCCCTCTGGGGAGGCGGTGGGTGACATGCCGCTTGTTACTCCTTCCCCTTAGGGCTCCCGCCCCAGCTCAGCCCTTCGGGCCCCCTGCAGCCCCTAGTCCACGTTAAAGGATCTGTGGAACAGAATGGAGACCCCGGGGGGCAGTCGGACGTCTCGAAGGGGCACGCGGGGTCCTCGCGTGCTCACGCTCAGGACTCTCCCGGGGTTACATAGCACCGTGCTAATGAGAGAAACCGTGCTGACTTGGCGATTGTTCCGCAGCCCCCCTCCCCGCCCGTCCGCACCTCTGCACAGGGCGGCCTAGCGAAGCAGATGACCGTGAGCAGTCGGCCTTATGGCCGGGCCCCCAGGCCACCTTTTCCTAAAGCGTCTTCCTCCTATACCCCTCTAGGCCCCCCTCCAGGGCACTGTCGATCCCCAGATGAGGAAGAGGAGGGTGGGTGTTAGCAGGGCCCCCCCCAGTCTTGGGTGGGCTGGGGAGTGGTGCATTTACCCACATCTAAAAATGAGCCGTGCTTCGAGCCAAGAGCTTGGTGTGTGTTGCTTAGCCTGGGGGCTAAACGCCTTCATTGCCCACATGGTAACATCAGGAAACGGAATCCCAGACGTCTGATGTTTTCCCATCGCACAGCTAATAGTGCATCTCAAGTCTGATCCCAGACGCTGTACAGCTGGCTGTCTCAGGAAAGATCTAGAAAAGTCTCATCAAATGTGGTCTTTGGGCTTTCTGCATCAGAGGTTGTGGAGAGGTGGGTTTGCTTCTGAACACTGCAGATTCCTGGGCTTGGACCTGCTGACTCAGGATTTCGGGGCTGGGCATCCCCCCTCGGGTGCTGCTTGGGTCTGCCCCTCGCCCCAGCATGTCCCCATGTCCAGAAGACTCAGAGCCCTTGGCATGTAACATACCTCTGGGATAACTCAGCCTTGGAGGGGATTCAGAGTTCTACCACGTTCTCCTTGGGGTCAAGGGTTGGTCCAGGCTTAGGGCGAAACCCCGCCCCCCTCCTTCTCTATGAAGGGTCCTGGGACAATTGTCTCCTTCGATGTACAAGGAGCCCAAGGGTCTCTGAAGCATCTCTGGAGATTTCCAAGGTGCCCAGCAGATCCTCCTGGGCCTCTCTGACTCCGAATCAGAACTTTCCAGCCACTAAAGCTTGCTTAGGCTGCTTCCTGCCTTGGGAAACCTATAGAGAGTGGTCCTCGCCCTCCAGGCTTAAGGACTTGACACGGGGGGCTAACGTGAGATGCTGGGGGGAGCTCAGCCTCCTCGGCGGGGGGCTGCAGACGCCCCCACTACAGAATCTGAGCCTGTCCCAGAGGCAGCCCCCGGGCTCCTGCCCCGTTCGCCTGGGATCCACCGTAGTCCAGATGGAGACGGAAGCAGGTCCCACTCCCTCATTTCAGTCCTGTTGCTCGTGTCTGTCTGTTGTGGGAAAGAAGACTTGGGAAGTCACAGTGAGCAAAGCAGCTCCCGGCCCTGCGGGGCTGCGGGGAGGGGGTTAGTGGGGGGCTGCAGGGGAGGGCGCGAGCTGGCGGCGGGGTGTGTGTGAGGGGGGGTGGCTCCTGCCTGTTGGCTGAGTGTGACCATCCTATAAACATCGTCTCCCAGACTTTCCTCTTGGCTGTCCGTCCTTCCGTTCCGTCTGGCTCTGCCTTCGTGTTGCATTTGTTAATTACTTCGTTGCTAAATGAAACTGGAACTGCTCCGCCTGCCTCGCAGGGACGTTGGGCGGCGGCCAGGACTCCCCCTTCTCGGTTGAACCTGGCGTCTGGGGCTCTGCAGCGCTCCTCTGTGTGTCTCCGGCCCCCAACTCCCAGGCCCTTGGAGCCAGGGCTGCGGGCGCACGGGACTGTCAGTCCCCACCACTCTGGTAGGGGGAGCGGGACCCACGCACGGGGACAGCTGCCTCCAGGCTGAGCACGGTGACCGACTGAAGTGACAGCCGCCTGGACCCAAGAGGGGGTTGGCATTTCACAGGACCCCGCAGAGATTCAGAGATGTGTCCAAGGCGCTGGCTGAGATGTGTTTGTCTGGCCTCAGAGCCCGGGCTCTTCTCCGTATCATGTGCTGACCACCCAGCAGGGGCCCCGTGGGCCAGGAGGTGCTTGCAGGTCCCCGGGATGGGTCCTGGCTAACAGGAACGCAAACACTAGTGGGTTAGTCCAGTGTGGACGGTCTGCCCACGCCAGATGACCATCTGTCAAACCAGGAGGGGAAAGTAGCACCAGCCCCTTGCCGCTTACTCCAGGTCGTGGCTGCCTGGTTCATGTTTATTCCCCTCCCTCTACGATCATCTTCTCTCTGGCCGACTTGATGGCAGACGCCCTGTAGGTCTCACTGGCCTGTGTGTCCGCGGCGCCCTGGCCGGAGCGTGGTGCACACAGGTGCTCACGAGTTCCTCATTACTGTCGCAGCTCTGTGCTCCCTCGACGCAGGTGTCGGGCTGCACGCTCACCACTGTCTCTCAGCACCGAGAATGGTGCCTGGCAGGCAGGAGGCGCTCAATAAGTGCTGAATGAGTGACTGAAAGTCTCAAAGTGAGCAGAGCGGGTAAACGGCATCCGTGACCTTACACGGTGTCACCACGGAGGGAGCGCTGGCTTTGGCCGTGGGACGTGGCTCCCTGCCTTGCCGTCCCTGGCTCTGTGACCTTGAGCAATCTGCTTCTCACACGACGCCCCCCCCCCCGGAACTGCCACCTCCCCCGAGTGCAGGGAGGCCCTCCAGCTCTGGCCTGGCCAGTGATGCTCTGTGGACACGAGGTGGACCAGGGTCTCAGAGATGGGGCTTGAGCTGCTCAGAGGAGCTCGCCGGGCCTTGGAAGCTGGATAGGATTAGATGTAAAACAGAGTAACGTCCCCTTGGTTTCCTCTCTTAGATGATCCTCTTTCCTCTCTAATGTGAACAGGTGGTTGTTTTTCTTGGTTCCAGGAAGGCAAAATGGTATAATTCGGCATGGAACGTTCCTCGATATTGCAGAATTAGCCTGCAGCCCTTGCTAGAAGCACAGGGACGCGTCCCTCCTTCCCTGGTAGTGTTGGGGCGCGACCTTAGGACACCCGCTCAGTGCCTGGATTCTGTTAAAAACAGGAATTTTCAACACACAGGGAGTGACCCAATTCCGAATCCATGTTGTATGTATGCCCGGAGGGCCTGCGGAAATAGGGATGACGGGCATGTCCCCAGCAGTGGGTACCGTGCGGCGTCACAGAAGCACACGCGGCAGGTGGGGGAAGGGAACTGCTCGCACGCCCCACCCCGGGGACCTGGCGTACGTGCAGAAAGGAGGGGCAGCTGCCGTAATAACCTTCTGGAGTGAGGATAACACCCTGCACTTGGAGCAATCACGTCTTTTACCCAAGGGACTCCGTACACACTCACGGCACAGTGAGTGCTGGTGGGTTGGTCCAGTGCGCTGGAAGGAGTGGGGCCGGGGGGCAGGGTAGATGCTCCAGACCCAGGACGGGAAAGAAGCCACGGGGTCTGGCTTGGGGAAGGACCCTCGGGTAAGGGTCAGTCTGAGTCCCTCGCAGGTTCCCGCTCACTCCTTCTCTTCCTTTTCTCTCTGCCTGCAGCATGATCTACACGCTGGTGAGCTCTTAACTCAGACCGTGCACGCCCTCCAAGGCTGAGTTCACGGGTGCCGGGCCCAGATGGGGACGCGTGAGAGACACCTGTGGACTGTGGGCTCCCACAGCAGCGGTGGACCAAGGTTACCGAGCTCAGGGGTCGCTGCCCGGCCTGCACTCGGGGTGCGATCCCCTCTGGGCCGTGGGACTTCTCCTGGGCCAGGACTGCCGCCCCCTGAGCACACGCCCCTCTCCGACAGCTCCGCGCCGTGCACACAGAGCCCCGGGACCGCGGGCGGGGCGGCTGGCATGCTGCTCGGGGCCTGCCCAGAACCGAATGACCCAGGATCCAGACCGAGTGCGAGGGACCCGCTGAGCCTTGGGGGTGTCGTGGGCTGCCCAAGCCTCCCGTGTTTCTTCTGACCCCTGGCCATGCCCCTGCTTCCGTGGGACGGCCCGGAGGGTGCGCAGATTTGCCTCCCGCTCTGACCGACCCCGCGCCCGCGGACTGTTTTCACGCTGTGCCGTAGAAGAGCCGGCTTGGCGACGCCAGGAACGTAACTCGGGGCTGTACATCGGTCGTGGGTCATGTCCAAAGTCAAGGGGAGGCAGGAATCCGAGGGAAGAACGGTTTTGTAAAAACGTTCACGGGTCCCACGTGTTAGTTCTGCCACGAACTGTCCTCGTCAGCCATCAGCCCAAAAGCATCACGGGACCCATGAACGCCGATGGACGGCTCCGCCTGGTCCCAGCTGCCTGCGTCCAGGACCCCAAGCAGCCACGCGCCCAAAACCGCACAGCGTCTGCTCCGCGCCCGTGCGGCCAGCGGCTGGAAGGCGACTCAGAGTCACGTGCCGCTGCGTCGTTCCTTCTGTTCGCTTCACGCGGGGACATTTGCTGGTTGAGAATTTTCCATTTGACATCCCCCCCCCCCCCCGCCCACCTTTGGGTAGGAGTTGTTCTCGGGCGTTGTAAATAATGACGAGGCTGAAATGTTTGATGTTTAAATTGGGCACAATGATTCCACCTTGTTCCCCGACCCTGCTTTCCTTTCTTCTGTTTGACACGTACAGGCTATTTATACCCGTCCCGGCTCCCATTGGAGGCCTGTGACTCAGGTTTGTGAATGGTGTTTGTGTAACGCGTCGTGTGCTAGGTTGGAAGCGCGGTGGCAGCTTGAGTGTCTCACCCACCTACCTGGTTGGTCTCGTCTAAACCCCGACACAGGCTACGTTGAGCTCTGCGTGCTTGGTACATTAGGAAAAAAGTTTCCAAAAGGTGTTTTGTTTCTAAAAATTGTATAGAGAAGAAAACTCAGACTTTTTGCTCTGAGCCTGATGCTATATAACCAGGGGATTCCGGGTGGCATTTTGGGGAGCAGACCCCCCTTTGTCCAGGCCGCGTAGCTGGGGGACTGGCTGGCCTTGTCTGTGACCCCATTCCTGAGAAGGTGGGCTGCAAGAGCACTTGAGCGGCCACACTTCTCACCCCGGAGCTGTCGTGTTTGCTTTTGGACTTTGCCTCCTTCCAGAAAGATGTGAAGGGGCTCGTAGTAGCAGATATGAGTACACAGAGACCATTAAAACAGAAGTAGGGAATTCAGACCCATAAAGGGGGATGCACCAGCTTCCCGAGGCTCTGATTCCTGAGACCGAACCTTGAACGTTGCCTTCTTTTCCCAGTAAATGGTAGCCCACATTCACCTAGACTTTCACATTCTGCAGGTTGCCTTCATGTCCTGTTTGACCTTCCTCATGGTCCTAGGAGGTTGATGCTCTCCTTTTTCCCATTGTCTGAGGAAGCAGAGGCTCAGAGAGGGTGAGCGACTTACCTGTAGTCACACAGCAGCCACAGACCTGCCTTTACACCCAGGTCGTCCGACTTCAAAAACCCCATGTCCTTTCCATCCCCTGAAAGCCAGCAAAGTAGCTCAGGCTCCTGGGACGGTTTGATTAGCGTAAACTTTTTGAGAAAAGGAGACTTAAAGACGTAGAGCTATAGACGAAGTGCCCGGTTTTCTTTTCCTTCTGCGTGAGCCTCAGCCTTGCTTTATCATGGTGGGTTCTTCCCCAAGGGGGGTCCTCTGAACGCCGTAAGAGCCATGAGCGCACGGACACCCCGGGACATCCCTCCCACAAGCTGTGACCGGGAACCCACGTGGCTGCTCCGTCCGGACCTTGAGCCAGTTTTTGGGTCCCGTGAGAGCGAATCACGACCATGGGGTGAAAGCCATGCTGGGGGCCCGGCTCTGGGCCATGACCTTGCCCGACTCACGGCGACCCCACAAAGCGGGTGGGTGTTCTTATCCCCACGTTAGCAACAAGGAAGCCAGGAGGCTCCGGTGGGTGAGTCTACCCCGGGGACCGAGCCGGAGCGGGGCTGAGTGGCGGGCGGTGAGTGCAGCTCTGAATCGAGGTGTTGGGCATTACTCCAGGTGCTCCCCTCCAGTGCTCCTGGCAGCACCATCGTCCATGGATGTGCTGGGACCTCGGAGACCCCCAGGGAGGGAGGGGCAGGCAGAGCCGGGGCCGACATCGAAGCCACATGTGCCTCCCACCACGTAATGCTGCCCGCTGGGATATCTTCGCCCGTCATTGTTTGTCCCACGGAACGGCCAGGGGCAGGGAGGAGGGCGGAGCAGGGGACAGCGCGCTGGGTAAATCCCCAAATGGCTGATGGACGGCTCTCCCCGCCCCGCACGGCCCTGGGCACCTGGGAGAGAGGCTTTCGGGGACACAAGCATCAGGGAAGGTGCTATGGGGCTATGGGGACCCGATTCCTGTTTCCTTGAGACCCAGCGCGTTGGGCTGACTGCGCCCAAAGGGGCAGCGTGGGACCTGGGGGAGGGTCACTTACTTTTCACGTCGCTAAGTCAGGTGGATGGTGATACCCACTACACTGACTTGTTAGGTCCAATGTGATCATATTTGCAAAGAACCGGAAAGAGTGTCCTGCACATGGGAAGTCAGGTGAGAAGTCCCCCCTCTGTGGGAACTGGGTCCCCCTCACTGGGACATCACATGGACCAGCTGCTTGCCTGACTCCTTGTTCCAGCCATAGTATCCTGACCCCTCTTTCCAATGCCGTGTTCTCCAGCCCGTGACAGCGGCCCCTCCAAAGCTTGCCCCGTGCAGGCCCCATGCAGAGCATGCCTTGTGCATGGTCTCACTTAACCTCATGACAGTATCACGGAGTACGAGCCGTCCCTGGGTCTGGGTGGAGGTCTCGTGAGTGACGGTTACAAGGGAAGCACGGAGCCTGGACTCCACCCCACGTCTTTTTGTCCGCAGGGCTTTGGCCACTTTGCAGTCCTGAAGGGCTGCTGATGGACAGGGATGGAAGGGGGAGAAGGGGACGAGCGCTGTCCCAGAAGTGTGGGCGCACACTTCCCGTCTCCACAGCCAGTAGCTCAGGGTCCGTGACCTGACATTTGGGAGGATCTGAGCTACGGGGTCTCATGCAAGTTTCCCGATCTTTCTGAAACTGAGCTTTCCCCTCTGTAAGGTGGGGGCAAGAATACCTCCCTTGCTAGTGTGGTTGCGATCAGCAAAGTGAGTTATGTGCATAAGGTTTGTGCGAAAGGCTCGGCACACCTTGGTCGTCAGCATTCAGTTCCCCTCTTGCCCTCGCAGGCTTGAAGGGAAACTTCCTAGAATAGAACCTCAGCTACCTTCCTTCCGCCTCCCAGTCCTGCAGCCAGCTGTCCCTGGCACATGACCCGGGGAACAGAGCTCAGCCGTCTCAAGGTCACCCCTTTGCTTCCTATTTCTAGGCTTGGCCATTGCACCGATGTTGACCGAAGCTATCACTGTTGAGTCAGTTTTGTTCTCTCACGGGAGAACCGAGTAGAGCCAGCAGGTGTTTTGGTAACTGCACAGACCCCTTTCCAAACCCTTCCCGTTCCCAGGCTGAGGCTGCTCCTTTCCAAACTGTGCGCTGGTGAGAGTGGTCTGGTCTCAGGGCGGCCGCCTGGGCCGCAAAGCTTAGGCAGAGGGCTATGGTCACTGTGGTCACTGGGGCGTGCCCTGGATTGACTTTTGGTGGCCCCAGCACCCAGGAGCCGGACAGGATAGCAGGCCGCAGTGCAGGGCCTCCCAGGATTCACCCCACACCTTGCCACGACCATTTCTGTTCTGTTCAGCTCAGCCCAGATGGCTCTGGATTCTCGTCCTGTTCTTGACCTCTTGGCCGCCGTGCAACACCCACCCGGTCTTCCTTCCCAGCTGGCGGAGCGCTAGGCTGTGGGAGCCACTTGCTACATTTCTTAGGGCTCTTGCTCTGAACACAGCCCTTATGAAAACTGCTTATGTAAGCTCACAGTGAAATAAATCCTATTCAAAACAAAGGTAATGTATACTCAAAGCTCACCACCTCCTAGTCACTTCACGACATTTGGCTCTTCTCTGTGCCCGTAAGGTTCTGGCTGCTGTGTGTACAGGGGATCCCCGTGGAAGCATGTGCTTCTGCGTGTCCGCAGGGCACGGCTGGTAGCTTGAGATCGGCCGTGCTGGGCGCGTTCGCACCGGCAGCAGGTTGCGTGCCCTCCTGTCCCCCGCGTGCCACCCCCAGGGCTCAGTGTTGGATGTCAACCAACATGCCCGGGGTTCACATCCACCCATCTGCAGTATGGCTACGCTGCAGGGGCCGGCGACCTGGTGGCGGCCAGCCCCGCTGAGGGCGTGCGCTCCAGAGCCTGGTATTGGGCCAGACCTGCAACCACCCCGGCGGTGACACCAGTGGCTCTCGCTTATGTGCTTTTGTCCCCTAGAGGTGATCGGACAGGAAACTTTTCAGCTGTAAGTCTCGAGGGCCTGGAGGTAAGGTAAGGAACACTGCTGATGGTGAATGTGCTTCTGAACTTGAGCCCCGGTGCCCTTGAGTTACCTTGGGGGCCGCCGCCCTGCCTGTAGGGTGGGTCCCATCCAGGGGTCTTCCAGGTCCTGCAGCTGGATGCCCATGTCCCGTGTGAATGCTGGGGTGCTGACTGCACTCCACGTGTTATCTGCCCTATCGGGGGGGGGTTGAGGAGGGTTTAGGGTGTCTCTGGGGTGCCTGCCATGCACCGAGAACCACAGCTTTTCTCTGCTCCGCTCTGCAGGCTGCTAAGTGTGATGTCTGCTCCCAGCCAGCCATGGGGCTGCATTTCCTCCGTGCCCCCCTCCTCCATTCAGGCCCCTCTCCTGCTGGACCAGGTACCTCAGGGGCAAACACGCACCTCTTGGTGGAGAGCCGCACCAGCCTCCAGAGGCTGTTCGGCTCTTGGAGGGTGACTGGCAGCCGGCAGATACTTCCAGTGCTTCTGTCCCAGTGCCACGACCGGCCTCTGAGCAGCAGACCCTGGCCCTTTCGGAGATGCTTGGCACCTTTGAGAAACAGCATTGCCTTTCCGTTAGGAATACATTTGCTGAGATTTCAGAGCAGGGGCCCTGGGGGAATGGAGAATGGGTTAAACACCAGTCCCCACATTAAGTGGTAATGAAATGCATCCATAAGGCCCCCATGCTGGGCCAGTCCATTTTGACTGCAGCAGTGAAACCAGCTCGCCCGAGCTACAGACTCTCGGGGAAATGGTGCTGGTCAGTGGCCTCACAGCCCAGGTCTTGTGATGCCGTCTGACTTACCCATGGCTGCACGGGGAGTAGCTGCGAGGTGCCGTTCTGGGCTCCGCGGGGTGCAGAGAGCCCTCTGCATGGAGGGCTGTCGGGTGGAAGCAGAGATCTGTGACCGAGCACCCGTGGGCTCTGTAAGGCTAAAGACACTGCAGACCATCCCCAACCCACCCGTGCAGGGAGCTCCGGCCCCGGCCTCCAGGGGGAGGCTGGCCTGTGGAGCACTCACTGGGGCTGCAGCCCTGGGGAGTCCGAGGGAGGAGTGGGGCAGAGCCCTCTGTGTGGTCGAGGGCAGCCTGAGATGGGCGTGCATCGGGGTGGGAGGGGTCCACACAGGCAACCAAGGATGGAAACGAGTGTGAAAATGCATAGCTTGCCCCAGATTGGACAACGGTACTAAAGAGAATGAATCCACATAATTCGAACGCAGAAAAAGGTAGGAAGAGCTGGATTCAGGATCCCACGGATTACTAGCTCCAGGAACACAGGCTTTCCTTACGTAGCTCCAGACCTGAGCTTCGTCCTTCTTAGGCAGCCGCAAATATATGTTGAGTGAAATTCCGGATCCCTTCTGGAATCAGCAGGAAGCAGAGAGAGCCGCTCCGGTCGGCGGGAGCCGGTGTCCTGGGAGGACTGTAGGGCCCCATGCAGCCGTGTCCGGGACACCCCTTGTTGGGCTCAGTAGCCATAAAGGAGGCATGGGCACGGCCAGGACATCTGCAGGTATCCCCGCTTCAAAGACCTCTCTGGGCTCATTCTTCTCAGACTCCGAACACAAGCCCCAGCCTCACAGGAGCGGACGGTGGCTCTCCAGAGTCATGGAGTGGCCACCCCCCGCGCCCCCACCTTCCCTGCTCCTAGCAGCTCAGGAACCCTGGAGGGAGCAGAGGGCTCTGGTCGCTGCTCTCTGGCGCGCGGGAGCAGCTGTGGTCCCGCCCTTGAGCGGCGCTCCTCGAGGCCCCCGTCTCCCCACGGGCCCTGGGGGTGCTCCCGGCTGGGGCTGCGGCGAGAGCACGAGGAAGGGTGGGTAGACGGTGAGGGAGACTTCAGCCCCGGTCACTTCTGCGACATGGCCCTCTGTTCAGGCCCAGCCTGGGGATGGGGGGCCTGGTCCCCGGGAGAGCAGGGAGCGGCCAGGATCGAGCCAGGAAACGTGGATCGTGGCTCTGGTTCTGACGTCCTGCGAGTCCAGGCGGTTCCAGGTGTGGGGCACCGGGGACACTGCCTCCATTTTCCCTGTGTGTTTGCCGCCAGCTTCCCGGCCTCCTCAGCCCCTCCTCCTCTTCCCCACCTCTGGGCCGGCGAGGAGACGGCCTGCCTGCTCCCTCCGTGACAGCAGCCGCCAAAATCCGGCCTGGGTGTGGGACCCCGCACCCTAGTCCCAGCCCATCACCTCCAAAGCCAGACCACTCCTTGCTCTCCGGCCCTCCCACCGGGAGCCTGCCCCCCGAGACTCGTCGCGGCAGTAATAAACTCTTCCTTCCTCTCGGTCCACGTGTGGCACCGCCAGGCTCCAGGTGCAGGTCGCACTTTGAGTAGCGGGTTGGCCCAACCCCCCGCCCCCCCTGCCCCTGCCCGGGGCGGCAAGCAAGCACGAGGAGCTTATTTCTGGCTCAGGTCACGGTGCAGGGGGGGAAGCTTCCAGTCCGCTGGCCTCCCGCGAGCTCATCGGCAGCTGCGCCCTTCTGTCCTGCGGCCCCACCTGTGAGGCCTTTGGGATTGTCCCCGTTGTCGCGGGCGGGGAAGACCAGGGAGGGTCCAGTGCGCGCTGCCGCTCACAGGCCTAGAGCTCAGGTGTGCGGTCATGTCCTCCCACGCAGAGACGCGCCGCGGGCGCTGAGCTGGCAGCCGCACCTCCCACGGCGGGCGGTCTGACCTTTGGCTGGTCATCGAGGGGGTGTGAGGTAGTGGGGGGTGGGGTGTGAGGAGGGAGTCCTGGGCTAGCGCCGGACATCCATAAATAGCCATCTGGGCGATGGGAGGGGATGAGGAAAGGCAAGGAGCAGTTAATAATTTTATTCATAATAATCTTTCTGGTTGGTTTTCATCCTTGACGCTTGCCTTCTACACTCTCACCCTCGGCAGCGGGTGCTGGTCGGGGCCAGGAGAAAGCGGGCAGGAAGATGCGGGGTCTTTTCCCTGTGAGTCCGAGGCAGCTGCTTGTGCACACTCACCTCACACCCCCACGTACACACGCATGCGCACACTCACATATGCACATGCATATATGTGCACACACACACACACACACACACACACACACACACACACTTTTTCTCACAATCGGCCCCTCCAGTCTCCTGCCCTTCCAAGCTTCGGATGAGACGGAGAAGGAAGTAGCAGGAGAAGGGGACGGGAGGGAGGGCGGAGGGCAGAGGAGAGAGGAAGTCGATTGGCTATTTTAAGACCATGAAATGCTTTTCATAAGTTGTCCCAGTCTCCGTGCCAGTTCATTTCCTTTCAAATGAAATGAAAGGTAATCTGATAGGTTTCATTATCTCTGCAAATAATTCATGAGTTCAGATGAACTCGGAGCCGTGACATAGTGTGTTGGACTTCAAGGACTGGCAAAGCGGTAATTACAGGACTGTGGTGGAGCTGACGACTGGCTTTGCAACGACCTCCTTTGAGTGAGGTTCTGTGATTAGAAAAAACCCAGCGAACTGTGCTAAGATGCCTGGCTGCAGCTGCTCCAGCTAGACCCCGGAGCTGCGTGTGGCGTGTGCGCCGATGGCAGAGCCTCTGTGGCCGATGCGGAGTCTTGTAGGCATAGGGCTCTCGTGCGTAGCCCATGATGAGAGCAGCTCAGACGTGTGCGGAAGAATGGTAGCTTCAGTTGCAGAACCCTGGAGAAGCCCGAGAAAGAGACTCAGAACTCAGTTATCCGCTCAAGCCAGCTTGTTGGTGAGAGCTACTGCTCTGCTCAGGCTGGACTTGTACGGCATGTCCACACTGCATCTCTGAGGCGAAGACAGAGCTTGTCTAGTGGACCAGCAGGAAAGGTGATGCCTTCTGCAAGCAGTAAGCATGCTTTGTGGTAAGTGTGCCTGAGCTGAAGAATATCTTCCACAGCCTTGAAATACATGTAAGCCTATGGGATAAACTAAGTTTCAGGATAACCACACAATGAGTGCACACACGGAGTGCATATTTTAGAAGACTAGTACTTGAAAGTTAAATCATCTATTTGTTCACTTGTATATTATTTATTCACCCACTTATTTATTCCATGAAGTTTTATAAAATCTCTGTCACGTGTAACATTAAGTGTATAAAAATGAATAAAATGAAACTGCAGCTCTCAGCCCTCAGGGAGCTGACACCTGTCTACTACTTTGCCTCTGTCTCTATTCATCTGTCCACGCATCCATCCATCCATCCATCTACCCTCCAACCATCCACCCATCCATCTATCTTCCATCCACCCATCTATCCACCCACCCACCCACCCCTTATCCATCCTCTATTTATTATCCATTCATCCATCCACCCACCTACCCAGGCACCCACCCATGCACCCACCCATCCATTCATCCACCCATCCATCTTCCTTCCATCCATTAATCCATCCATCCATCCATCTACCCTCCAACCATCCACCCATCCATCTATCCTCCATCCACCCATCTATCCACCCACCTACCCACCCCTTATCCATCCTCTATTTATTATCCATTCATCCATCCACCCACCTACCCAGGCACCCACCCACGCACCCACCCATCCATTCGTCCACCCATCCATCTATCCTCCATCCATCCATCCTCCATCCATCCTTCATCCATTCTTTCATCTTCCATCCGCCCACCCATCTTTCCATCCATCCATCCACCCACCCATCCATCCACCCACCCACCCATCCATCCTCCATCCATCCATCCAAGGTACCTTGGATCTTCAGCAGCCCTCAGAGATTCAACTGTGCTTCAATCCCCCAATATTACAGCTCGGTGAAACCCTGAAAGCCCTCCCATAGTTCCTCTGTATTCCCAACCTTTCCTCCTCCTCTGTTGCTGTGCCTGGACAGTCCATAATCCAGTGCATTGGTGTGAACACAGAGGGTTGCACCATCATGTTATTTTTCTCTCTAATTCATATGCCTCACTTATTTTGTGAGTCTAGTAATTTTACTTTAGATGAGGGGGAGTAAGGGGGAGAAGTACAGCACGGGGCCTTTGTCCTTAAACCCCTTTTCTCCCTTCCTCTCACTCTTGTGTTTCCACTGAGGACACACAAATAGATGTGGCTTGCCACACTCCCAGCCCCAACACACACACACACACACGCACAAGCACACGTACACTCTACAGTCTCATATGGAATAAATCATGTCCTGGAGGCTCAACTTTAACCCCAACTTAGTTGGTCAAAAAAAGTTTTCTTTTTTTTTCAAAGATTTTAATAATTTATTTGAGAGAGAGAGAGAGAGCACAAGCAAGGGGAGAGGGAGAAACAGACTCCTCACTGAGGAGGGAGCCCAATGTGGGGATTGAGCCAGGACCCCCAGGATCATGACCTGAGCAGAAGGCAGGTGCCTAACCAACTGAGCCACCCAGGTGCCCCCAAAACCAGTTTTCTGAAGAAACCTTCCCAAAAGAAATTCTAGAAAGAAAAAGGATTCTTTCCCCCTCTACTGTGTATTATTTATTTGTATATATTCTATCTTAAAACCCCAATCTTAATGGATGGCCTGGATGGATGAATGAGGGATGGGAAATGACAGATAGACAGGCAGGTGAGTCATATGCCCCAAAACTAGGGTCAGCTTTTATATACCTCAGAAAAAGAGCATGAGAAACTTCAGCTATTACAGTTTTTCTTTCTCTTAAGCTATTTCTTTTTCTATTTCTTTAAGCTAACTTTCCTAAAGTAAGGACCTTGGCCTGAGGTCATGCACTGCAGGGTACAAACATGCATTCAATCAGGTTTAAGCAAGAAGGCATGTATGAGTTCTCTCTTAGTACATAACAAATCATCCCCGAACTTAGCTGGATTAAACAACCAACGTCCATTTTCTGAGGGCCAGGAATCTGGGGGTGGCCTAGCTGGGTCCTTCTGGCTTCAGGTGTCTCTTGACGTTGTGTGGGTGTTGGCTGGGCTGAGGTCACCAGAAGACTTGAGTGCTTCTGGATGGGGGGCTCTGGCTCTCGGCTTCTCACAGCATGGGTCTCTCCTCGTGGCATGGACATGCTTCCTCCAGATGACCCAGGGGAGAGGGAGAAGCCCGTGTTCTGGGTTCTGGTCCAGGGGTGGAGGGGCCTACACACGGGCATGGTGGCGGGCCATCTGGGAGGCTGGTTACAGCGGGCACGGACTTACAGGCACCGACCTAACCTTATGAGCATCTGAGAGCAAGAAGCCACTGGAGTTGAGCTGGGGAGGCAGGAGTTGAGATCTCTTTCGGGGCCCCCCATGGAAACTCCAGGCCCCGCCCACAGACTTGTCACTCCTGCGTCAGCAACAATGACAACAACAACGTATTTCACAATAATACATATACAGTGACCATGATTGGCAGGGCTCACACTTCCTGTGTTAAATGCTTTGCAGAAGTGATTACATTTAATTCCAAATCACACGCCTACTTCACAAATGAAGACACAGACCGAGTGATGTTGAGGGTTTCCTGGCTGGAGTTTTTGTACGTGCAATGTCACTGGTCCCTGTGTTAGGTTCCTGTGTTCTAGCTCAGGGGCTGGTTCTTTGGAGGCCGTGGGAACAGCATCCTAAACTAGGGAGGAAATGCAGCACAGCAGGCAAATCAATCGCCAGAGCCGGCGATCAGATCACTATGTGAAGCTGAAGACTTCGCCGTAAATCCACCCTCAGTAAACCAAAGTCTGCCTGCGCGGACAGCCGCTAAAAGCATTGAAAGTCCCGTGGAAGGTTTTCTCTCGGACACCAGTGATTAAAGGCACATGACCTCTCTTCATGTTGAATTTCCCATCTTGCGGCTTGCCTTCCCGCGACCGAAGGAGTGGGGGGTTTTAGGAGACGGCTCGGTAAGAGTCCCAGCGGAAGAGCGTTTCAAACACACACCCCGCTCCTTTTGCCAGTGAGGGAGAGAGGAGAGGAGCCAGAATTCCCGGGTAAAAAGTCGAGAAATCACTTAAATACCAAGCATTTCATCCCACTCTTGTATATTTTTGTCTCCTTCCATCTTTTTATATTGTTTTTCTGTTTCTGGCAAATTTGTGTTCACCAGGCTGGCAAATAGTGGGGGTGGATAAGCAAGATCCTTTCCCAAGATGGGGGGAGGGATGCTCGCTCACTCCTTCAACCAACTCTGTTGAGCTCTGGCGTGCGGGGTGTCAGGCTGGTGGTGGCCCTACGAGGAATTCATTCATCATCCTCTGACTGTAGTTACCGAGTGCTTTTTAGGTCTCCGGCACCCTGACAGATGCTGCGAAGGTTTAAAAAGAAGAAGAAGAAGAAGAAGAAAGAAAAACAGAAAGCAAGAAAAGAGAGTCAAGCTTCTTCTTCCGAAAAGATCTTGAAATACCTCCGGAAAAATAAAATTAACATGAAACAATCAAGAAACATAACAAGACAGTCATTCCCTGACCCCCCACCCCCCAATAATGGGACTTTATTATCATGGATTCTTCTGTGTTCTACACACTCCTAGAAGCTTCTCTGGTGACAAAGTGTAGAAATGACCCCTGAAGGTTAGCCTCAAGACAGTGATGAAGTGTGCATCTTTGTGGGAGCACCAGGCATACACACAAGGGATTAGAGTCTGGGGAGGCTTCTCAGGGGAGGTGTTGGGGGCGGGGATCTGCCAACCGCAGATGCGTTTGCAGAGGGCTGATTCCAAGAGCCCAGGGAAGCGGGGTGAGTGAGAAGGGGGTGGTCTGGGCTGAGTCCCACAACTCTGACGTGGTTTCACCCCGACTCAGACATTTCTTGACATTGCACCTCATCCCCCACGCCCCTGAGAAAGTCCGGAGCTGAGTTGGATGCTGGGATGAGCTTCGGGCTAGGCCAGGTGGGGCTGTCTTGGGCCCTGACCCTCCAGCCCACCTCCCCACGGAGAGTTCTAAAGACGAGGATTCGCCCCTGAGAAGGGCAGGACTCCTGGAGCCTTCAGTCCAAGGAAAATCCTCTCCAATCCCAGCCCAGATTCTGGATCAGAAACAAAGTGAAGAGTAAGGTAGACGTAGGCTGGAAACCACCTTAGCTACAAGGCTAGATTGGAGAACTTGGCTTTCCATGAGATCGAAAGGGGTTTCCATCTCTTTGGCAGGAAGCACAAGCTGGGGCCTCGGTTGTCCCCAGCTGAGAGCCTTAGGGAGCTCCTCTTCAGGCTGCGCGATGGTCGGAGGGAAGGGGAGGAGAGGGGGCAGCGTGGGGCTGGCAGAGGGAAAGTGTTGTCATCCTACCAAAGGCCGTGGCCGACCCCTCCACGCACGTGGGTGTTTCTGCTTCTCTGTGTGCAGGTCACTGGGTTCGGGCTGCCTGGGGAGACCTTGGAGTGACCTTGGGGGACAGTCTGGGACAATCCCCAGAGAGGGCTGTCAGCAGAGGGGACGAGTCCTGCAGTCCCCAGAGCGGGTCCTGGCTGCACAGTGTCGGGGGAGGGGAGCACTAAACCCTTGGCTTCCTCATTTGGTTTCTGGACGCAGCTTGTCCAAGAGGCCAGAAGCACATACGAGAAAGCTCGGTGGGCGAACTACAGCCCCGCACAGTCGCTGATCTCAAGCCCATGAATGAAGTTCTTCTCCCTCGCCTCTGCCGACCCCTCCCCCGCTCTATGGGTGGGACGAAGGCCCTCATCCCAAATGACTGGCCCTTGGCCATGGTTGCCGAATTCGTCCATTTACGATCGGAATTGGTCAGGGGCGTGCCAAGAGGCGGAAAGCTGACAACCTGCGCCCCCGATGCCTTGTGCCCCCGCGGTGGGCAGCAGCCCTCCCCGCCTCCTGCTGGTTGGGCTCAGCTACCCTGCCAACGGGTGACTCTGTTTTTCACCGGGTCTTTTGGCACGAGCCCTAAGTGCCCTGGCTCGGCCATTGTGTTTAGCTCAGTGGTTCTTTTGTATGTCCCCCGGTGGGAATGCTCCCCACCCTGAACCTGGACCTCTAACCCTAAAAAGCCCAGAATCCAAGAGGTGGGAAGCACAAGGTCTCCACGGGTCACAGGCAGTGGCGGTACGGGGCCGCCCGACTACAGCTTCCTACCACTGAGCTCCAGATGTGGTTGGCCGGGCCGGGATCGGTGGATGGGGGTGGATCGGGGTTCTCCCTCTGCTCCACCTCCACCCCCTCCAAGGGCAGGTCTGTCCTCAGAGTGGCCAGTTCCATTCCTGCCTGGGCCAAGCACCGCCACTTTGCTCTTCCCAAACTGATGGAGAGGTGTCGCTCCCCCCTCCCGTGTGGCACGTGCCGCACCCCGAGAGATGGGGCAGAGGGAGCCATGTGTCCCTGCCCTCCTAACTCGAGGACACTAACTCTAGGACAGCCCAGCAATCCTTTGAGGTGGGGGCTAGTTTGCCTCCAGTTTGTTCATGATGAAGTGAAGCACAGGGAACTAAAGAAATAAGCCAAGAGTCGGGGGGAATGTGCCCTGAGGGTGTTTGTGATGCAAAGTGCAGAGTTTTCTTACCTCCTGGGACCAGGGGCAGGGTTGGGGCGCTGGGGGCGGGAGGGAGGGATACAGGCAGGTCTGCAAGCTACGTGACCCAAACCAGGAAGGGCTGTGGCTTCCCAGGACCTTTCCGCTACGGGCCAGACTTCTAGAGGTCGGCTGTGCTGGGGTCCCCACGGTTCCCCACCCCCAAGCCTCCTCTCACCGCCCATAAAGAGCGAAGCATGAAGACACTATTTTGTAGGAGCGGGAGCTTATTTCTGCTTCCCCGTCTCTTATTCAAATAAGAAGCAGAGAAGCCATCAGAAACCTCATTGTCGGGGGGGGGGGCTTGGTTCACCTGCTGGCAAGGAGGCGGGGGAGGAAGGAGCAGGTGCAGTGGTTGGGGCGGGCACTGCGGCCCCGGGACCCACCTCTGCCCCAGCTGGGCTGAGCTTAGCAAAGACCGGACAAGCTTGGCAATCAGTCAGAGGCTATTAAGAACATATTGCTAGTGGATTATTTTGTTTAGAAGAAGGGCCGAATTAAACAGCCCCTGAACATGGTGGGAAGCATCAAGATATTATGAAGGCGATTAATCTCGGTTAGCACACTTAGCCCATAATTGCACGCAATTATCATGGCGATCATCGCTGGAGGTCGCGCTGAGTGGCCTTCACCTAAGCAAGGCACAGCTCCAAGTGTACGTCACATCAGGTCTATGCGGTGTTTCTCAGACCGTGTGAGGGATGAGGGCGAGAAGAAGAGCAGGAGGGACTGAACCACGTTGCCAGAGATAAGAGGGAAAAGCAGAGAGGCCATCATAATGTTGAAATTCAATAGAGAAGCATGAAAAACCGAAACCAGGTTGAAACACTGAGCAGACAATAAAGATTTTAAGCCCCAAGTGAGACGGAACGCGGAGCACCGTACACTGAGCACGACAAACCTGTTACTCTTGGCTTCACTGGGAACGGCACCGGGTCCCTCCCAGGCCATCCCTGCGTCCCCAGCACGGCTGCCTTCAGTGTGCGTCATGTTCAGTGTGCATCACGGAAAGCGTGTGCTAACTCACTTCTGAGAATTTGTTTCTAGTCTGACGGCCAAGGGGTCAGCCAGCCATGGAGCAGGAGAGGAGAAAGGCTTGCTAAGTGCGGCCAGTTCATGGGGTTAAAGGTTCTCTGTACAACCCTCCGCCCTCAGGGCCACGTGGAATTGGAGAAGGGGGCCAGGACGGCAGGAGCACGTGCTCTGTCCACTGTCTCCAGCCCACGGAACGGTGAGGACACATTAAGGCCAAGTTCATTGAGAAAGGACTTCTCCTCAGGAACGTTTTTAGAGTTGGTGGTTTTCCAGCACTGGGGTTCCCCAGGGAGTTCCGAAAAGACAGCCAGACGCCCCATCCCTGTCCCTCAAAGATTTTGCCCACGTGGCCTAGGGTGGGCTGCCCGGGGTGATTTTATGGCGGAGCTGAAGTGAGGAAGGTAGGCTTACCGGTTGCCTCCCTGCAGCGCCTTTCTGCTGACGACGCGGGGGCCCACCGTTCGTTTCACAGTCAGCAGGTCTGGGGGCTGAGAATTCGCATTTCTCCACATTCCCAGGCAATGCCAGTGCTGCTGGACCTAAGGCCCCCACTTTGAGACCACTGTGGTCCCGTCCTGCTCGTGGGCCCTGACCCTTCCGCTTCCTGACGGTGACGCCGCCATGATCAGCGGCCGGGAGAGGTGACTCGCGGCTGTCCCAGTTCCGCTGTGGACCACCTCCCGGGGGCCTCCTTGATTTGCTCCAAATTCGCCTGCTCTGCTCCAAGGAGCTCTGTCTGGCTCCGGTCCCGCTGCTCCACTTGGGTTCACCAGCGGCAGGGGACCCGCCTTTGGCTCCAGCACCTCCGGCCGGACTCTAGGCACCAACTACCTGAATGGACCACGGGTTGTGCTTCTCTCATTTCTCCCACTCCACCGTGCCTGGCCTGGGGCCAGGCTCCCCCCACCCCCCCGACACAGGTCCTCGTTGTTACACCAGTGCGATCTGGTGCAGTGAGGGTCTCAGGTGGCCCGTAAGTCGCCCCCTTCCTCCCTGCATTGTAGCGCTTCTCGGATGGAGTTGAGGAGTTAAAAGAGGGGAAATCTGGAGGCCCAGGACAGGGCAGTCTTGGGTCACCCGTGAATGCTCTGAAGGCGCATGCCGCCCTCACCGGCAGGGGGCGCTGTGCGGACCGTGCGTCCTGGGACGAGGTCAGACACCACTGAGGTGGCTCCATGAACGCAGGGGTGCGTGCAGAGGAGACGGGAAGGCTTCCCTTCACCCTCTAGCAAACGTGGGCCGAGCGCGTGGAAACAGGTGTATCTAACTCACTATCTTAATCTTGGATCGTCAGCAGCACGAGGGGAGCCCAGGACTGATGGCGAGTGCGTGGGTTAGCCGGTCGGCAAGGAGCCTCAGATGATGAGGCAACCGAGGTTTCCGGAGTCGCTCCCGTCCCCTCCTCCAGGCAGCAAAGTCTTGTTCCGAGACACGCAGTGGACTCCCAAGCTCTGTTCTGGGGCCATGTTTACAGACTCGACGTGAGACTCCCTCTTGTAACGGATTCAGGCTCTTTCTGAAAGCAGAGCTTGCAGGCCTTTCTCGCAGACAGACTTTGTAAATATTGGCTAAGATGATGTCGGGGAGAATAACAGTATGTCAGTTTCAAGCTTGTAGCTTCTAATTAAAATAAAGGCATCTTTGCATGTGTGTGTGTGTGTGTGTGTGTGTGTGTGTGTGTGTGTGACAATATTGATTCCTCTGGTGGATTGAAGTGGAAATGACCTCCTCCTAACTAAAGAGTACCCATCTGCTGTGGACTGCATTGTGTCCCCCAAGTTCATGGAACCCCCGATGTGACGGGGTTCTAAAACGGCGTTCTAAAACGACGTTCTAAAAACGGCGGTAGTAGGAGTTGGGGCCTTTAAGAGCTAGTGAGGGTTAATGAGAGTAGAGTCATCACAATGGGATGGGTCCCCTCATAACGAGACCTGGTTGCTGTCAGGAGGAGAGCTCTCCCCAGAAAGCAGCCATACTCATTCCTTGACCTTGGATTTCCCACTCCCTCACATGCGAGGAGTAGATGTTCAAGCCCACAGGGTTTGTGTTTTGTTACAGAACCTGACTCAGGCGCTGTCCTGATGTGTAGGGGACTATGGCCGATTCCTCCTCGTCTCTCTGCTGGCCCGTCAGAGGCCCTGCGTGGTATCCTGGACTGGGAAGGACCGGCCGAGCATCTCCTGGTGCATCCAAAGTCTGGAAAGTGAGCCAGGCCTTCAGTTAGCGCAAGGTCTGCCAGAGCCAAGGACCCTGGGAGCGGGGTCAGCTGTCTGGCCACCAGTGCGGGGTGTCCAGACACCCAGCCAGTCGGCAGCCCCAGCGGTGGGAGCACCTTGGGGCTCAGGCTCCACATTGGCCTGGTGCAGAAAGGAGCACCGTAGTCAGAGTCTTTGTGTTGCATTTGGGCTGAGTAAGTGGATACACAGACGGGGAAGGGTCCTGGAGCATGACAACCAACCTCGAGTATTTCTGAGAGCTCGCTCGATGAAACTTCCTCACCAGGCTCCTTACCATTGGCCGTGGTTAAGGGAAGGCTGACTGAGATTTGAAAATGTAAAAAGGCATGGATTGTTTTCAGAATTTTGAAGGCAGAAATGATTTATATGCTATTTATATTTCTGTGAGCTAGAGAAGGTGCAAAGTTTCTGAGACTCTGTTCTACAAAGCAAAACCAAACACAGATAACACAGTAACACAGAAACCAGAAAGCAAAGACCAACCTTCCCTGGGAGCACGGATGAAGACATTGTGAATAAACTAGGAGCGCAGGAGCGCAGTCCGACGCCTCCTGACACAGTAGGGTCGGTGCCAGGAGTGATGAGATTTGGTCGATGCTCGCAAACCTGCTCCTGCAGCTGGCAGTGGGGGGTGCTCAGCGGTGCTCGGGGTGCCAGGACTGTGGGGGGCAGGGAGTGGGGGGTCCTGGGAGGGTTTCGAGCAGAGTGAGGTGGGGTGGTAAACGGCTTCATGGGGTCCCTTTGGCTGCGTGTGGAGAGGAGACTGACGTGAGGGGTGAGAGGAGCGGAGGGACACATTCAGAGGCTGAATAAGGGCCTCCCACCCGGCATCCGTGTCCTCCACCCCGAACCCGTGGACATGCTGTTTTACATGCACGGAGGCTGGAAGGCTGCCTGTGGCATCGGGGTTGCTAATCCGCCGGAGATGATGAATTTGTGCTGCTTTTAGCCACGAGGGTCACGGTGGTTTGTTACAGAGGCCAGAGGACAGGAACATGGGTCTGCCACGGGGTCACGCAAGTGGGGTTAGTAGTGGCTTGGACCAGCGAGGTGGCTGTTCGGGTGGTTGGATCTGGGCACACACCCAAGTAGCCTCAGCAGGATTTACTGATAAACCGAATTTTACAGGAGTCAAGAGGATGAGAATCAAGCCGATTCTCAGTCGAGAGAAGGTTTGCTCTGAATGTTTGCAGAGAAGCACCAGTGATTTGGTCAAGTCCCCTGCAGACTGATCTCGCCTTCTCTCCTCCCCAAGCACCTCCAGCCCTCTTACCCCCAGAGCAGGGATCTGGTCTAGAACATGCCAAACGGGCCCTGTGGACCATTTCCCTAGACCTACACCCTAATCTTGTAAAATCTGTAAAAACCCTGGCATTGGTTTCAGATGCAAGGACGAGAACATCCTTTAACGCCCCTGGGCTGCCTCCTCCTTCGACCATGTCAGGTCTCAGATCCCCAGCCTCCTCTTCAGCGCCGAGGCGCTAAAAATGGAAAGAGCCTTGTTGAGCCTCGGAACTGTGCACCTTGGCACGGAAGGTGTTTAGTCTAATACCCGGTTCCTGAGGGGTGTACCTGTTTGCGCCTTTCCTTCTGTAAACCCCAGGAGAATCGCTGACACCGTGCTCTTCTCTGTGAAGTCATATAAAAATAAATGACATCTAAGTCTCGGTTAGATGTCTTATTTTGAGCGCACGTTTGGGCATCTGGGTCCCGTTCTTTCCTAACGACACTCTGGTTTGTCGAACTGTGTTTGCCGGACTTTGATGTTGGGCAGAGACGGGCCTGGGTGGTCTAGTCATGAAGTCACGGCAAGAAAACCCTTGTGGTGGCCCGAAAAGATGGCAGACCTGGGCTCTTCTCTGCGCACCCCCCGGGGGCAGGTTGCCACCACGCCCCAGCCCCACTCTAAAGCCACACAGGAGAGGAGAGCTGGGGGGACCCCAGGGCCCACCTGAAGAGGGGGCCGTTGTCAGGAGGATGCCTGTCCCGTCCAGCCCTGCTTACGAGCTCTCTGGGCTCTGTGCTTGGAGCCCTCTCTCTTCTTGGTCCGGGAAGAGCGAAGTTGGAAGGGCGGAGGAGGAGAAGACTGTGAGGCCCCCAGAGGGGAGTCCAGTTAACTCCTCACCGTATTGGCTTTACTCTTCTGTTAATTCAAGGACTCAGCAGCCTGCCCCGTTGTCATCCCCGTGAAGGACCTCAGGGGAATATGGGCCCGGTTTCCCCGGCATTTCCCTTGAGTTACTTCTCTGACCCTTTCTCATGGCTTGCCTCCTCTCTCTTTCTCCCTGTAAGCTCTGCCACTTTGACCATGTCTTTTTAGTGTCTGTATTTTCTTACCTTTTTACCTCTGGGGGCTCTGCTGAGCCCGGGGAGCTGCCCCTCCCGGGGCTCACTTGCTCCTAGCCTAGTACGGGACCCACCCGCAGGAGCCACGCTCACGTGCCCACCGCCCAGTCCAGAGCCGGGGCCCTCAGCACCTGGGCTCTCACGGGGCTCACACACTTCGGGTCACTCTACGCTGGCCCTGGTACCCCCTCCCCCACCGCCCCAGAGCAGCATCTACACACCCGAGTCCTCTGCAATCATTCCGAGTAGCCAGTCCCCAGCCTGCCTGTTTCTTTTTTTTTTTTTTTAATT